>JAOXJP010125867.1:0-13732 GCA_025762735.1 Platanus orientalis | reverse complement strand
GCAGCAAGAATAGCGGGTAGAGGAACTATCGAAGTATCCAGACTACCAAAGCTGATAGATGTCCTGTATATACAAGGCTTGAAACATAACCTACTGAGTATTAGCCAAATATGTGACAAAGGCTATGTTATTCACTTCACTCAAGGTAGGTGTGATATAAAGGACAAGAAAGCTAATAGGACTCTAGTTAGAGGAATAAGGACTAGTGACAATTGTTATGTCATAGACCCAGAGGATACTAGTCATAACACGTGTCTTGTCTCTCATACAAATGAGACTAGCTTATGGCAACAAAGATTGAGTCACATAAACTTCTAAGACCTTGTCAGACTAAGTAGACATGAGATCATCAGAGGATTGCCAAGTTTAAACTCAGTGGATAGTCAAATTTGTGGTGGCTGTCAACTTGAGAAACAAACAAGAAGTACTCACAAAAGGTTAAATCAGATAGGAATAAATAAACCTTTAGAGCTCCTACACATGGATCTGGTTGGTCCTACTAGAACAAAAAGTCTAGGAGGAAAGAGATACTTCCTGGTTTTTGTAGATGACTTCTCAAGATATACGTGGGTTGCCTTCTTAAGAGAAAAATCAAAAGCATTTGATGAACTCATGATCCTGTGCAAAAAAATGCAAAATGAGAAGGATAACACCATTAAGAGAATAATGAGTGACCATGGAGGAGAACTTGAAAATCATAAATTCTCTAATTGGTGCAATGAGATGGGAATTAAACATGAATTTTTAGCACCTAAGACACTTCAACAAAATTGGGTGGCAGAAAGGAAGAACAGAACTCTTCAAGAAATGGCTAATGTGATGCTCACAAACAAGAATATGACCAAAAGGTTCTAGGCTAAAGCAGTCAACACAACATGATACATCATTAACTAAGTTTACCTAAGACCAGGAACCACAAAGACTGCGTATGAAATATGAAATGATAGAAAACCAAATATCAACTATTTTAGAGTATTTGGTAGTTCATGCTATATTCTGAGAGATAGGGAAAACATTGGTAAATTTGATCCAAAGAGTGATGAAGCCATATTCCTCGGCTATTCCACTAGGAGTAGAGCTTACAGAGTATTCAACAAACGAAATCTAACGATGGAGGAATCTATCAATGTCATAATTGCTGACAAAGAAAATATTCGAACTGAACTACATATAGATCTTCAACCCTCTCAAAAGAAAATACCCAAGGATGAAAATTCAGTAGAAAATCCTAAGATGAATCTGAAGATGAAGTTGAGGAACTTCCTGAACGTCCGAAGGAAAACAAATTAATCAAGGGTCATTCAACTAAAGACATCATAGGTAATCCTCAAGATGGGGTTAAGACACGGAAGCAAGTTGAGAACTTGGTAAGCCATATGTGTTTCACCTCAAAGATAGAACCTAGAATTGTTAAAGAGGCATTAGTTGATCCAGATTGGATAGTGGCTATGCAAAAGGAACTAAACCAGTTTAAGAGAAATAATGTTTGGGTTCTTACTGAAAGACCACAAAACAAAAACAACATTGAAACTGAATGGATCTTTAAGAACAAAATGGATGAATATGGGACAATTGTGAGGAACACAGCTAGACTAATCGCCAAAGGATATGCTTAAGTCGAGGGAATTGATTTCGAAGAGACTTTTGCTCTTATAGCATGACTTGAATCCATAAGGATATTGCTCTCAATTGCATGCCATCTAAAGATTAAGCTATCTCAAATGGATGTCAAAAGTGCCTTCTTGAATGGATGGTTGCAAGATGAGGTATATGTGGAACAACCAAAACGGTTTGTTGATCCACATTTTCCTAATCATGTATACAAACTAAGGAAAGCCTTATACAGTCTAAAACAAGCTCCAAGAGCTTAGTACAAAAGGTTAACTAAGTTCCTTCTAGACCATCACTTTGATAGGGGGAGTGCTATTAAAACACTCTTTATTAAAAAAAAGGATGGCCACACATACTTATGATACAGATTTACGTTGATGACATCATTTTCAGATCGACCAGTGAAGAGATGTCTCACGAGTTTACTCAAATGATGAAATCAGAATTTGAAATGAGTATAGAATGTGAACTTAAGTTCTTTCTTGGTCTACAAGTTAAATAAACGAAGAGTGGCGTCTTTGTAAGCCAATCAAAATTTGCTAAAGATTTAGTATTCAAGTATGGACTTCTTGAGACCAAACCTACCAAGACTCCTATGAGCACCAGTAATAAGGTCACACAGACTACACTGGAGCAAACATTGACACTAAACTCTACAAAAGGATGACACGAAGTCTATTGTACCTAACAACTAGTAGGCCAGATATAGCCTACAGTGTCGGAGCATGTGCAAGATATCAAGTCGAGCCCAAAGAATCTCATCTGTCAGCTGTAAAAAGGATAATTAAATATGTAAATGGGACCCTCAACTTTGCATTGTGGTACCCAATTGATACTAATTCAGTCATAGCAAGATATTCTGACTAGGCTGAGAATTTGGAGGATTGAAAGAACACTAGCGGTGGATGCTTTTATGTTGGAAATTTCCTAGTTTCATGGCACAACAAAAAGCAAACATCCATTTCCCTATCTATAGCTGAAGCTGAATACATCACAACTGGAAGCAGATGTGCTCAACTTCTGTGGATGAAATAGATGTTAAAAGACTATGACCTCAAACAGGATACCATGAACCTATTTGTGGACAACATAAGTGCGATTGACATATCTAAAAATCCTGTTCAACATTCAATGATGAAACATATAGATATTCGTCATCACTTCATTAGAGAACTTGTTGAGGATAAAATCATAGCTTTAGAGTATATTCAAATAGAAAATCAGTTAGCTGACATCCTCACTAAATCAGTTGATGAGAAAATGTTCAAATATCTACGGAGTGCGATTGGGATGTGCAAAGGTGCCCAATAATATATCCACATGATCCTCCCTAACCAAACAAATCATTTATGATAGTCAAATATGTCAAGGGATTAAAAAGGGGAAAATTCAATTTCTGGAAATTAGAACCGATCCCAGTGTTCTTAGGATCGGTCCCCAATGACAAACCTGTAAAATTCTAGAAAACTAAATTAGGATTGATCCCAGTGTTTTTAGGATCGGTCCTCAGTGGCAAAGCTGTAAAAATTTTAAGAAAACTGAATTGGGACTGATCACTGGTTCCTATGGACATGTCCTTAATGGCACAAATAGTAATTTTCACTAAAATTAGGACCAATCCCAATGGATGTTGGATCGGTCACCAGTGGCAAAATCATAATTTTAGCCAAGGTTTTGTTTTTTAAAAGAGGCGGGATGCCCGACTGTGTGTCTTCTTCCCCAAATTGCTCCAAATTTTTTTTTTCTCCATTAGGACCGATTCTCTGTAACTCCCTTGCTCCCTCAAATTTTTTATGTGATTCTCATGGCCAACAAAGATAAATCATTTGGCATCTACTCTGGGAAAGTCAGTCTGCCCGCATCCTCCACGTACAAGCATAACAAGGCTGCCTATGATCAACCCACAAACGATCCATTAAGGCATCAAGTGAATGAAATC
Source organism: Platanus orientalis (assembly GCA_025762735.1). NCBI lineage: Eukaryota > Viridiplantae > Streptophyta > Magnoliopsida > Proteales > Platanaceae > Platanus > Platanus orientalis. The sequence goes on along the minus strand of JAOXJP010125867.1, from coordinate 10,182 downwards.
CCTCATCTACCTAAGCATTTTCGTGATTCCAGGTGCTTGAATAACTTTAAAGTTATTTTTTCAAAGAAACCTTTGATCTGTGAACGGTATGTGGAGAAAAAACCCTTAGAAATGGTGAACTCTGAACCATATCATGGGTCTTACGGGTTGACACCTTTATTCAAACTCCAAGACACATTCCATGAGCCAGAGGTTAGGATGTTTTATGCCAATTTCGATTCAACGAATAGTGATGATGGAGGTTTCACCACTATGGTCTATGGTACATTTATTCAGGTGAATCCCGACACCCTCTCTGTTGAATTAGGAGTGCCATGAGTTTGAGTCAATGCTATGGAATATCTCATGCCCACACTCTCCTCAGAAGAAAAGGGGGATCTTGCTATAGAAATTGGGGGTTTTAGAGCACCCTAGGCATCCAAGTTGGATGCCTCAAAGACCATTTATGTTGCCAGGCTGTTGAATAGGATTTTCACCTATAACCTCCTGCCTACGACTCATCAGGCTGTTATGAGTCCAGAAATGGCGTATGTGGTGCGTAATGTCCTTCGCCACAGGCCGTTGGATCTGAGTGTTATTCTTTGTACCAAAATGATCAAGGTAGCAAAATTTCAGGATCCACGAACCAGTGTTTACTTTCCCATCATCGTCACAAAGCTACTACAAAAGAACAACATTAAATTATGTTCTACACCACAAAAGCAATCAAGCAACATCAATGCCTTAACTGTTTTGAAGATGCAGAAGCTAACAAAGACTAGGAAATCCACAAAATCAACGGGTACCTCCACCACTTCTCAAACTACTTCCTCTGGTCAAGCAACTGCTTCTAAATCTACATATGTGCCTACAGATGCATTTCAGAAGTTGGTATTGGAAAAACTTCAAGGTATTGAGACCAATTTCAAAGGTCTCAAGGCATATGTCAAAAAGAAAAGCATGCGAACAATTAGCAATCAGAAGCTTTTCACTTCAAAACTAAATCTTATGGCCGAAGCCCAAGTAAAAATAGCAGATGAGTTGATTGTTGAGATTGAGGCCAGTGAGAGGATCAGGCGTGTGTATCTGGATTCTGAGACGGAGGGTAGTGTTGAAGATGAAATGGAGGAGGATGATAAGGATGGCGAGGAGTAGTGATTTTTTTTTTTTTTTTATGTTCTCTTTTTGTTTGGGTCTATATGTTCTCTTTTGTTTTTTTGTTTTTTTGTTTTTTGTCCTTGAAACATATTGGATGTGATGGATGAATTCTCCCTAATTGTGCTACATTTTTATATCTAATTGAATGTTATGGTTGAATTCTATGCATATAATACATTTCTTTAGATACTTCTTATACTTGTTACATCTTATGGCTTTGTCATTCCCTGTCAAAAGGGGCGACACACACACACTCACACATATATGCATTTGTTAGATGCCAATTTATGCTTGAGAAAGGTAAACTTGTTTTGCAGGCTACATCTTGCAGGAGAGCACAACTTGAGGGGAGATTGACTTTAGGGGGAGAGTGACCTTGAGCTATATGTGGATTAATTGTAAAGGGATCAAAATGTATTTGTAATATTTATTTTTGTCTATGAAAGTGAGTGATGAGAGTTTAGCCATGAAATTGACAAAGGGGGAGAATGTTGAGTATTGTCAATTTCATGTCATAAAATAATGTGTGTGATCAGTAGCTAGAAGAGATAGGAGCATCAAGATATCAAGACCAAGTCTCAAGGACGTGCATTAAAAGGAGAGACCAATAAATGAATCAAAGAGGTAAAGAAGTGAGGCAACCAACTAAGCCTAGGTTTGTGGACTTAGAGCTCACCACACAACTATAGAAATGGCCCTACAGTATATCCAAAAGTCCCAAGGTGAAAAAAAATAAACAAAAGATGAAAATTAGTAAAATCTAAGTTTTGGGACCAGTCACGCCGAACCGGTCACGATTTCACTGGGACCGGTCACACTTCCATTGGAACCGGTCCCCAGCGGCAGAAATAGAAACTCATGTTTTTGAATTTCTAATTTTTTATTTTGTGAATCTTGGTCTTTATCGCACATCTTGTGACCGTTTAAAGGATGAAACCCTAAGTTTCTTAGATCTATTTAAGGATCCTAAAAGCGTTAAAAATTATGAAGCTTGAATGGCAAAAGAAATCCTTAAGAAGAAAAAGAAAAACGGTTGTCTGAGAACCGTCGTAGTTTGAGATTAACTGTGCTACAAAAAAATGGGCCATTAGGAGCGTTCCACATTGATTGACTTGAAGTGGAGGAACGTAGCTTAGGTTTAAACCTGCAAATCCGTAAAGAAAGCTCTGAGAGTTACGAATCTATCCAGATGTTTTAATACTGTGGTGGTTGAAATATTTTATCCGTTGCTAAATGTTATTGTTGCGCATTTATTTAAAATAAAATGGATAAAATAATAGATCTTACTGATATACATTGATTAAAATCTGCGTACTAAGAAGCACCATCAAAAGAAGAGATTTGACTCTTCATTTAATACCTTTGCAAATTTATGTACATTCATCGGAGTCACCGGAGGCATTTTCTAACCCTCGTCGGAGACACCAAGGGTTAATACTCAGTTTGCCGGAATCACCAAACTGTTAATAATGTTGGTTTTTGTGATTAATTTTTTCATGTAATGTGTTGTTATCATTAATAAAATTAATCCGCTCTGTAAGGAGCTTTCTACAGTGGACGTAGACACTCTTGCCAAACCAATTTAAAAGAAGTGTCTATTTGTTTATGTGATTTTCTTTGTGCATCTTTAATTCTATTTTATATTTCAAAAGCTGTAGGAAAATACATGTTATTTTAATAACCTAAAGAAAAATTTATAGGTCACCCCGCCCCCGGCTCTAGGATAGTGGGACTAGAATTTCAATAAGATCAAGAAAAATCCAATTGTTCAACTCGAGTAATGGTCTGGGTTGAACCAAGAAAATCCAACCCAAAGTTGGATTGGCTTGGGCTGAGGTAAAGTCAGAGTCCAGACCTAGTCAAGTGTGGACTGGATGAGGTAGCGTCTTTTAGCCATGGGAGCTGCAGTATATAAAATGGTGTCAGGGACTGTACCTCAGAAGGGCAGTGTTAATTGCAAATACACATGAAGGTTTTATCCCAATTATATTACTAAAACACCCTTGTCAGATATACAGCCTTTGATACTTTTTTGGCAGGTCATCATGCCTCATTGGTAATGTACATGTTTCTCCTCTAATCAACACTGGACTGAATACGATCTCCTTAATTCAAGTTATGTGGATGAGCCTTAACAGCAGTCCTCTTCCTAATTCACATCTATAAGTATTGCACTCAACTACATTCTTTTTTGGCACTGAAAGATATAAAGAAATCTTTAACCGCCACCCTTGAAAGCCATCAAGGGAAATAGAGAGCCATGTCATAACCATAGATGAGCAGGAACCTAGATGTTAGGCTTAATATAGATATAGCTATTACCTCATTTTTTTTCTCCTCAAATGTATTGTTATTCAAATTGTCAGAGAGAGAAGTTTACGGCAATGGCTACTTACGTCCACGGATGAGAATATTGATCTCTTTTTATCCATTGATAGAAACAGCCATTGGCCTAAACCGTAGACTTATTTATCTTTTTTTTTTTTTTTTTTTTTTTTTTTTTTAAACAAAATAATTGGTGTGGGTAATTTTTTTTCCTGCTGAAATTTCTTCCCATACTAAGAGCTTAAGATTCTTTTCCCCATCATTTATTTCTCCGCAAAATAACTTCAGTGGCCTTCTTTCTGTTCTCCATTTAATCATATTATAGATAATTAAGTCCTCCATAGACTACTAACAGTAGCCATAGATTTTTTTTTTATTTTTTTAATATGGATAATTAAGTTCTCCAAGTGCTGCCTGCATACCTTGTCTATCCTCTATCTTCACTTCTTTTCAGCCACAATCTCGTGCAAAAGACGCTTGATAATAAAGCACTTGGCCAGTAACAAGTTTGTTGTCTAATCTTCTTCTATCTTGAGCGATTTAGCAACGATTCTTTATTTTGAGTCATTTAATCAGCAGTCTATTTTGATTGGAGCCATGATCCTTACCCCCCCCCCCCCCCTCCCCCTTCCCCCCATCATGTCCAATACACCGGGGAATGTCATATGGAATAAAAGAGGTGGGAATTTGAAAGAAGAATGATTGTTTATGTCAACACAGACCTCTGCAGGCATGCCATTGATTGATACATGATGTGTTTTTGAATTTGGTGTCTCTTTTACCAACTACTTTTTCAATTGAACACTTCTTTTGGATGTTTTTACCCTGCAACACTATGTGTCAGCTTATAATTCACCCTAGACACTACAGAGACATTTTCATCACAAAGCATTTTCTGGGAATTTGAAATTTCATATAACTCCCACCCATTTTATTCCATATGACGTCCCTAGTGTCCTGGACACCAAAATCCTGGGCAAGACATTTGATCCCTATTTAACGTGAAATAAATGTTCTATCCAGGATTTGGTGTCCAAGACACCAGGGGACATCATATGGAATAAAATGGGTGGGAGTTGGATGAAATTTCAAATTCCCGCGCATATGGAATTGCCTGGTGTCCTGGACACCAAATCCTGGACAGGGCATTTGCTCCCTATTTTAAATTGTTCTTTAATTCAAGGTATCCTGTACTTCTTTAGAGGTCTTGTATTTGTAGTAGGCGTCAAACCTTGTGGGCTCATATGCTTTTAACTCTTTACTAGACGACAACATGAAAAGATGCCCACTTGCGGCCTTTGTTGATATGTCATCTTCTATGCAGTACTTGTCAATAAGAAACGGGCTGTCAACCTTGCCTTTATGTCCTCTGCACCTCTCCGTTTTTATACCCTGCTTTCTCTAGGCCAGAAGGCACCTTTTGGGACAAGGTGGATTATGATAGAGGCCATTGGCAACCTGAACCAAACAAAACCCAGTCCTACTTTGTCTTTAATGTTCTATTTATAGAAATTTGTTTGGCTTAGTAGTAGAGACCTTGCAGTAAATAAGGCATTGAGTTCAACATTCTTCCAAAATATAAACTGAACTTGACACAACCTGAGCCCAACACAAACCGAACCCAGGTTGGGCTTGGATTAGGATAGAGTTTTAGCTGTTCAGTTTGGGCTTGGGTTGGCTTTATGTAGATAAGGACAAGATTGAAGGACCAGGAAGGACTCCTCCCTTACAACAACCTAACAACCTGTTTGCGCTGGCTGATGTAAGTGGTCCTGGCAAAGGTTCCTCTTGTCCAGGCAGGGGGGGGGGGAGGGGGGGGGGGAATGAGAAAGGTCTAATGGATATGGAAGTGGTTACAACAGGTCTTGAATCCAGTTACACGACATCGATATAACATGCTGGCATCCTCAATTGACAGGCCTTATACTGGGATAGGCTGCAATAGCAATGGGTATTCTTCTGGTAACAATCATGTATAGTGCGGCGAGACACTCCGTGATTTTGTAAATCTCGAGTTGTGTCTTAGTGGGACCTCCGTGACCTAAAGCTCTGTAACATTTTCGTGCCTGCAAACAATCCTAAAGGGACCTCTAATAGCGATCCAGGTAGGGTCATCTGAAGAACAACCCATGATCGGCTCAAGAAAAAATTGTGTTTTCTTTCTGGACAAGGACAAATCTACAACTGTCCAACCCCTGATGGTGTTCCTACCCAAAGTTTTTGATCTCAAGTTCTGGAAAACAAGTCCGTTGGAAGCAATAAGGGGGACCAAAGCCATTAAAGGGATAAGCACCATGTCTTAACTAACATACCTGAAAAACCGTATGCAGATACACCAACTGCTGTTCAAACGGAAGTTTCAAGTTTTCTATACAGTATCGAGGCTTCCTATCCCTACTAAAGTAGGATTTGAACAATCAAGGAAGCCTAAAAACAATACGGAATGTGTTCCAAGCACTACAGTATAATGCAGGATGGTGGAGACATTAGGTTAGTTGAACTGTTCCCAATCCTGAGTTATTTTCGTAGAACATGGCATTGGGGGTGGAGCACTCAGGCTTCCCACTCCAGACTCAAATGTCTCCCATTTGGTTGTCATGGACGCAGTATTGTTGCTGCTGCTGCTGCTGAAAGGGTTGGAGTTTCGAGCCTTTAGGACATCTAGTGTCTCCACTAAGCTCTGCACACGCCGAACCTGTGAAATTGGAGATTTATAGAAGTATGAATTATACGAGTTTAAACAGTGAATCACAATAGTTGACACATGATCTTTTGTATGGCGTTCTAACAAAAGACCCAATTTTGAGGGGACTCGCAACACTGTATCAAGAAGACCATGAACATGGAAACTTTGGGAGCAGTTGTTTGAACATCATCAATTAAATATTGAATTTCTATACAAGTACTGTTGGCACTCTAACATTACTACATTTACATCCATTACCCGCTTGGTAATAGACAATGTAAGGACTTAATGCCTAAAATAGACATTTTACTACACAGCTGGACCAGAGTAAATTCTTAAATGCATGCCCGCGTCTTGATTTAGAAATTTGACAAACAAATCAGTATACACGTTTTATTACTCCCTTAAAATAATCATATTCCAAATCAATGTATTCCACTTCATTCTGGAATATAATAAATGGCTTTAAACACCTTACCAGACAGGTAATGGACTAGAGTTGCACAGCAATCCGATATTTTACTTTTTGGTGGGTAAATGACCAAGCTCATCAAACCAACAAGGAAAATAACACTATCAGAAAACCTTGGAGGATATTTCCCTACCCCCCAAAACTTAGTAGATATTTAAATATTAGGAGAAATATGCTTTAAAAAAATCCCAGAAAACAGTTAGACAGCTGATGGGATTTTTTAGGCTTCTGAGTTCCAGAGCACATCCAATAAAGAACAAAGCTTCTTTCTTCTTTATTCCTCGTTCCAAAAATATGAAAGACAAAATTTGACCACAAAAGGGTCAATTCAAGAGAAATTAAACCAATTTATTCACCAAAAACAGGTGATATACATTATTTATATATATAAAAAAAGCATAATATCTATAAGACCATAACTTTTAGAAGTGTTTGCACTATTGAGGGTTTTTTTCCCTCCCAGGTAAGCAAACTGCCTTTGGTACAATCCTCAACAAAAACCGAACAGAAGGGAATTGAAAATATGGGGTAAGTACACCCTCTGGCATCCTCCAATGATTTCCAGAAAGCAGTCGAGGGTAAAGAAAGCATTATTTGATGTGCTAAGGATGCCAAAAAGTAGGAGCTCCACAGTTTCTCAACAAAAATGAGTACTTCAGCACTCAAAATTAGGCAAGAAGTGGGAAATTTCACTAAAGACAAATTTTGAGAACCCACGGCCCAAGAAATCTACCAGGAAATGAAGTAAATAGCACTAGAAGAGTCTGATTTAATATGGCTGTGAAGGATTTTATTACCAAGTGCCATTTGAGCTCCTTTTTAAAAGCAAGGAGGTCAAGAAGGTAAATGGGAGCTTTAGTATGGAGCTCCCATACTTATGGCAGCTTACCCTTATCTTTTCAATGGCCCATCTGTATCTGGGGACTATCAATTCTTTTTTGAAGATTGCCAGTAGCAAGATCCCATACAATCCATCTTAAGTATTCAACCCCTCCCCACTCTCTTCACCAAAGAAAAAAATTCTCAAGAGTACTTGCATTTATACCAAAACTAACACATGACATGTGGATTTGGGGTGCGCTATACCTTTCTCGGCCTTTTGGCTTAGCCCAAGATTTGGGTGGGTTGCTGGATCTTATGTTCATAGTCTTCATAAAAAATAAGAAAGAGCTAGAGAAGGAAAAAAGATAAGAAGAAAGCCATGATATGAATAGCCTCACTTTGATGAAAAAGCATTGGCAATATGGTATACCAAGTTCGATATATGAACCTATATAAAACAATAAAAAAAAGTTCAATATATGCACAAAGCATGAGAACACTAGTCACAGAAGAGAATATCCTCGATGAAAAATCGACCAACAGACCTAAAAGTTTACAGCCACAAGCCTAAATCCAGTTGCTAGTGGGCTTTGGAAGACTCACCTAGAGATTCTAAGAGGTGTCCCACCCGTGGTTGCTATTTCTCTAGGGTGTCAAATTGGTTTTGCCCCTTTGCCTTGACATTAGAAATGAAGAAACAACCTATGGGTCCCACATGTTATTTTGCAATCTTGAGTCTTTTTCTTGATTTCTGTTTTTATTTGTAGGTTTTTATTAGTTGTTTGAGTCTTCTGATAAGTATGTTAAAATTAATGAAGTCCTTGAGTTTTTTTGTAAGTTGACTGTAAGTCAAGTTTAGTTTTATTTTCAATGTCCAAGAATTAGCAAAATTAGGCATTGCCACCCCCATCCCGATGGTTTAGAGGGGTCCTATTATACTAACTGAGATATAATTAATGAATACAAGTTTCTTTCAAGCTTATGTGTTGGACGTGTCATTTGACTCCATTAAAACCGTACGTCAACCAGGTGCAACTCTGTAATGTTCTAGTAAGGAATGTGATTCCTCTACCCTATCCTCAACCTTTCTATCCAAGTTCTAGTTTTAATTTTCAGAACTCTAGCTAGTTTTTATCAATCCACCCATACCAACTCAATGGACAAACCGCTAACCAATACCAGATATCTCACTTAAAACAACCTAAACACTAATCCTAATTGTCATAATTGACCTACTCTACCTTAGGAAACCTAAAACCCACATTTCTAAATCTATAAATTTTCCCATTACTAAAATCCCTCACTTCTATTTAAAACCCTACATCCTAATTTCCTAAAACTTAACTGCTTCCATTTTCCATAGCCCAAAACATTTCCAAAATTTTATTGTGAAATCCAGGATCACTTTGATTGCCCCACACCCCTATGTGAGAAGTATGAAGAAAAAGCAGGCAAAGGTCAAAGGTGTTGAACCAAGTCCAATTCCATAACTTTACTTGTGGCATCAATTTTCTATGTCAAAACATATCCAAATGCCTTGATATCGTCAGAAAGCTCACAAGGTTACCTATCTGACGAGGCCAAGATCTTGCAATTTGAACACGATTTTAGAAAGTTATAGTCAATTTTTGACAGTTCCATGGAAGATATTTCTTTTCTTCTTTTTTAGATAGATATATGAAAAGGGATGAGAAAGTTCCCAAAACTGTATAACAGATTTACATGAAGCCCTCCAGACAACACCCATACCCAAAACATAATACCAAAACACTCCCCTTGACATATGAATTCCAATCATAGTATCCCACACCCTAATCAGTTCTCTCCTACTAAGATTATCAAAGTTTTTACACTGTAAAGCCCAACATAACTCTTTAACTCTCCTAAGAAGTCTGTAAGTCGGCTTTGCAGAAGCTACGACAGAATTTAAAGAACCAAGAACTTATCTTTTGAACACTCAAATAAGATCTACTTAAGAAGAATGAGGGGAAAGGAAAGGAATCTGATGCAGACACTCGAGCAAGACTTATGTAAGTGTCACCCCACAAAAGAGCTAGATTCAAGTGTACATGTTATGTGGGGTTATTTAGGGTCTTATAGGGGGGTAAAATTTATTTTATGAGGCCATGTAAATTTATTTTACATGTCCATGTGATAAAGCCAATATTGCCAAAAAAATTGTTGGGTATTTTTTTTTAAGTAATCCCATTTTTTATGTTTAGCTCACTTTTTCAAAGGTCAAAACTTTCCCTTTTAGCTTGATTTTAGTATCATTAGATAGGTTATTCAATTACCTTTCTAACAAAACCAAGATTACACAAATCCGAGGTGATTTGGGAAAGTAATGGTCAATTATTAAAGGGATGTTAGAAAAAATGAGAATAGTTTTTTTTAGAAAGTCTTAATTTTTAGTAGTTTAGACTTTAGGAAATTTTATGTTTTGGAAAGTCTAAGAATTAGGAAAACTTGTGCAACAAGATATTAATATTTTTAGCAAGTTTAGATGTTTTGAAAGTGTGTTTCAGGAAGTTTTAATTTTAGAAAGTTTAGGCAGCAAGTTACATGTATTTTAGAATATTTTCTTTTTTTGTTTTAGAAAATTCTAGTTTCATTAGGATGTATAGCTATTTAAAGGCAACCCCTCCCCATAATTTTATAGTGAAAAATTATTAAAGTTTTTGAAGATTTGGGTGTTCCGAAGGTAGGCAATGGACCTAATTTGTCTCTCCTTCTCCAAGGG
>JAOXJP010125846.1:0-13732 GCA_025762735.1 Platanus orientalis | reverse complement strand
TGTATAAGAGACAGATATAAAGGAGGAAGGCCCGAACTAAGTAACCAATCTCCTCCTCTGAGCTCTGATCCATAGCCCATATGTACTCCTTCTCGAAGCAAGAAGGCAAGACCCCTCTAAATCCTCTGTCAAAAGAAAGGGGTTGTGGCCCCAAGCACCTCCTGATCATATCCTGAGAAGGCATTAGCTCAGAAGGAGGGGGATCACCCCCATAGGCAATCAGGTCAACATGTAGAAGTACGTCGGGGGTAACCCTATCTCCCCCATAGGTAGATGGAAAGTATGGGTAATGGGAGACCACCTCTCTACTAGTGCCACCAACAAGACCTTGTCCACCTTCAGCAAAGGAATACTAAAAAATGGCCCAAACCCCATCTCAATAACTTTCGTCTGTGCCTTCTCACAAAGATGCTTCCACATAGTAAGAACCCCGGACCAAGACCCATGAGTCTTCGCTTTGTCCCTACCCTATAAAAACAATAAACAAACAAATACAAGTAAAATAAATATATAAAATAAACCAACAAAACCATAAAAATCACAAACCAAAAAATGCCCAGCTACTGGGGTACGCCTCAATTCAGCATACACCTAAAATACATTATACGCCTGAAATACCCCATACGCCTGAACTTGAATGCACATTAAATTCAGGTGTATTGGGTATTTTTAGGCAATACAAAACAGATTCAGGCGTATCTCTTCCAAACTTTTAAACAAAATAGTAAAAACTCCTAAAAACAGCAAAAGTAACATACAGTTAAAGATTAAAAAAATCAAAAACAAAACAAAAAAAAAGGAAAAAGAAAAGGGAGGTTAGGGTTACCTCATCCATGGATAAATTCTTCCAAAGGGCTTTTTCATGAGAGGGAAGAAGAAGGTAAGCCCCTGTTGATCCACTAACACTCCTTGTACAGAGAAAATTAGGAATGAAACAATGGGGAAAAGTTCTTCTTAGAGTATAATTTTCCCTCACACAAAGCAATTTGAAAACATGAAAATAAACATTCAATTTTTGGGCATTTTATTTGAACCCTGGGGTTTCAAGCCTTTAAACCAATCAATACGACCTCGTATAGCAACTTTTGCTAAACCTCGAGCAGTTTATTGAAAACTCACCTCAGATATGAAACTTTGAGTATTCAGAGATGCCTGCATAATTCCTAATAATGCGGCTCGGTAACAGATCGCTTCTTCCAAAGCGTGTCGCGTTCATTCCGCTCGGAATTATGCCTGAACTTTAACTAAGTTAAAGTTTAGGCATATGGCAAAGATCAAGCGTACCAGCCCAACGAAAAAAAAACCCTAAAAATAACAAAAAAACAACACAAAACAAAATAAAATAACAAAATATAAAATTAAAAAAACAAAAGACAAAACAAAACAACATAACAAAAAACAACAACAACAACAACAAAAAAGAAACAAAAAAATAATAATAACAAAAAAATATAGCAAAAAACAATTACTAATTCCTGTATTTGTTTCATAGAAATGGATCCTAGACCCATATATTTTGAGCCATTCACCATCACGACCATCAAATTCACATATGTATTCGTCTCACTCCCGCCAGAGGAACAAGCCATCTGGGATGACCAAAGCAAGCTTAGAACTACTTTGTCACTGTCCAAGGATCGTCTTGATTGGCCTCTCCTATAAGCAGTTGTATCTTTCTGGGATCTAGTAGCTATGGTTTTTTTCTTTGGGAAACATAAGTTGACTCCCACCATTGAAGAATTGGAGTCTTTTCTAAACCTAAAACACTATTATCACACCGACGCGATCTTTCCTATGCACACAAATAGTTACTTCAAAGACTTCTAGTCTACTCTCAATGTGTTAAAGAATTTTCTACCCAAAAAGACTTCGGGCGATTATCTCCACTGTCCTTTTAACCTTTTATTGGATCGAGGTTGGAAAAAAGTTAGACATTTCTCGGACCCAGGCAAGTACAAAGCTTTCGCAATAACAGTCTTGGGTCAACTTTTCTTATCCAGCAGCCGACATCAGATTAGTGGAGTTTGTGTAGCATTCTAAGATAACTATCCGAGGGAAAGACATTGGCCCCCATAATCATTTCAAAAATCACATCTAGCCTATCTCACTATGCTTGGCACCGCAAAGGTTGATTATTTGGTTGCCCAGCTTTTCTACAAGCCTGGCTTTGGGGACATATCTCCTCATTACCTTTGTCTACTCCCCGTCAAGACCCATTTGTTTCAACCCCTTTAGGGAAAAAGGAAACAATAGATTACCAAAAACTTATGGTTAAATCTATCCACCAAACATATCACTTGGAGAGCTAAGTGGCATAAAGCACACTATCCACATTTGTTCTCAGAGAATCGTACCTACATGATTCTCACAAGGTTGTACCAAAGCACACCTTATGTGCCAATTCGGGTGCTTCTCCAGTTCACTCTTTGTCAGGACTTGTTCAACTTTACCACCACTTATGGAGATGTCTGCAAACTTGATTACAAGACACCTCATTCAGTCTGGTCTTAGCTAACTGTCCTTTGAGATAGTTCACATACTCGAGCACCAAGGCACCTTCCCTTGGTATCTACCAAAACACTTGAGACGTCGCCTCCTTATTATTCGTGGATTCACAACCTCATATCCGCACAATCATCTAGTTCAACCACTAATCATCTAAATAAGAGAGTCTGATCTGATGAACCTTCCACTTCACAAGGTGAACCTTCTCACATAGAAACAAAGTTAGAGCAAGCTCTCCAAGATCTATCAAACGAGCAAGCCCTACATCGTCAGACATCTACGACCCTTAAGACTACCCGAACTACCCTTAAGGAAGTTTAGACATTTCTCGAAGCTGAGTTCAACCTTCAGGCTGAGGCTGAAATATTAAGAGACACCCATCAGGAAGCAAACAACACCTTGATTGAGCTTGTCAACACTTTAAGAGGAGAACTCAATGATGTGAGAATCTCCCACACTGATTTAGACATTGAGCTATGGTGCAGTAATACCATTGCCTTCCTATAAACTATAAATGGGATGATAAAAAATCACATCTACCAATCTTGAAACCCTCAATAAGATTAACCTCTTTGGCTTTAACCATTAAAGTCCTAAAAGCATCAGTGACCACTGTGAACAGGAAAGGAGATAGAGGGTTACCCTATCTCAATCCCCTAGAAGAGATGAAGAACCTTTTTGAAGTTCCATTGACCAGAACAAAGAAATGAGGATGATTTAAACAACCCATCACTAAACCAATTCATCTATCCACAAACCCCTTCTTCTTTAAGACCCACTGGAGAAATTCTCAATTAACTCTGTTAAAAGTTTTCTCCAAATCAGTGTTTTAAGCATCGTGTGATACGTCTTAGTATTGCAGGGGTGGGAGACGAGATGCCTATAGTAATCAAGATCTCCCTTAGGTTTCCCACTTATTGCGAGATGTATCATGCGTCTCGCATGTGTCTCGCGATACGTGGGAACCCCAAGGCCAAAATTCATTGAAAAAGCCAAGAGAAGCAAGATAGGGTGCATCACATCTCGCAATTGAAACCCCCCTTATCGCAAGCTTAAAAGATCTTTAAAAAACTTAATTGTTTTTTGTTTCTTAGTAGATTTAGCTTCCTTAAGAAAAATATGAGACTACACTATAGTCCATTTCGATTAAAGGATCGAAGGATCAAAGGCGAAACCCAAAAACTCATCAAAACTTCGATAATCTCTCTATTTTTGCTCTAATCCTTGTAGATTTTTTATACATTATACATTTGTGATAGATCTACACATTCATGGAAAAATAATAATTTTTAGAAAAAAAATATTTTAAAAATAGTAGAATTAAGAGATAAATACTTTGTATGTTTCATTATGTTCAAATATGTTTTCTATATTTTTTCACATTTTTTGGCATTTTTTGGAACTTTTTAATTTTTTTATAAAAAATTACATCATGTAGAACATTTTGAAACATACTATGTATGTTTCTCTATGTTTTGTTTAGTTGCATATGTTATATTGTATTTTTATTTATATAATTTATTTTTTATCTATAGGATTGCAAATATGCCTTGCCGATTGCGTATCTCAAAGAAGGAGAAGGATATTGGGTGGTAACATTGCACTATGATTGGTGGGGATAGAAGAAAAACAAAATGTAATTATTGTAGGAAAGAGATGCATGATAGTGGGATTACTCGATTAAAACAACATTTAGCTAAGGGAAACATAGAGGGATATCGCATTGTGAGCATGCTCCACCCCTAATTAAGACACAAATGAGTGATCACTTGGCAGAGAAAAAGGCGAGTAAAAAGACAAAGATGGACAAGGATGCAACATTGAGGGAGAATACACAAGGATATGTAGATGTGGATATTGATGATGATGATGATGACGGATTACAATACCCATCTGATTGTGAGACAAATGTGTAAAAACAACAATATAGGCTTGCAGTGAGGGAAAGCTTGGCAGATCAGCATGAGAGAGTAGCTTCAACATATGTACTCTTCTAGGCCTGATTTTGGGCCTTCTACATATGAGGGAGGGGGCAGTGGAAGTAGGAGACCTAATAGGGGTGTTAGTGCTAATGCTAGAGGTAGCAGTAGTAGGTGGTGGAACAGGCCCAATGGTGGTGTTGGGAGTCGTGGGATTAGCCAAACTGCTAGTATGAGGGATCATCCTACCACCACTCCCATTGATCCTGATTTGTGCCCCTCCCAAGAACACAAGCAGAGGACAAAAGAAATGTGGGGGGAATATGAGACAAGGTAGGTCAAGCATATTCAAAATTATCATTCTTTCATGGCATTACAACTAATGCAACTATAGGACATCTCCTTCAAAATTTGATAGATCAGGCAACGAAGGCAAGGCCAGGTGTGAAGGCACCCACTGCATATAAGGTGATGGGCAAGTATCTGGACCATGAGAAAAAAACTCTTTGATGATGATATAGGTGTATTAAAGAAAAAATGACTCGAGTATAGGGTGACTACCATGTGCGATGGTTGGACTAGTCCTATGAGATGGTCAAACATCAATTTTATGGTTTATAGTGATGGCATCACTGTATTTTTGAAATTTGTGGGAGCATCTAATGTTATCAAGGATTACAAATATATATGGGGTTTGTTAATAGATGTCATTGAGGAGGCCAATAAAGAAAATGTGATCCAAATAGTTACAGATAATGGTAACAATTTCAAGAAAGTTAAGAGAAAAGTTAATAGATAAATATAATCTATTTTGGACCTCATGTGTAGCACATTACATATACCTCAAGCTAAAGGACATGAGAAAGACAGATGTTGTAAAGAGGGTAGTGGAAGAGGCTAGGACAGTCACCACCTTTATATATAAACATGGGTAAGTCTTAGCGATGATGAGAGAGAGATGTGGAGGTGATACCATGCAGACAGGTGTTACACGCTTTGCCACCAACTATATAGCATTGCAGAGTATTCAAAATAAGAAAGTTGGCTTAAAGGCATTGTTTTCTTCACCTGAGTGATATGACTATAAGGAGAGTAACAATGTGGCAAAATGATTAGCCGAATCAATTGTCTGTAATCATTCTTTCTGGGATCGGTGTCACACGATAGTGAACATATTAGAGCCAATGGTGAGGGTCCGAAGGATGGTTGATGGGGATAAGAAACCAACCATGTGATACCTTTATGAAGCCATCCAGTTAATAAAAGAAACAATAAAAGCAGTTGCCCTAAGAAGTCACAAAAACTATAAAAAGATCGTTAATAGTAGATGGACAAAGATGCCTATACACCTACTTCATCTGGCTAGTAAGTTATTTTATTTTTCTAAAGTTATATTTATTTGATTATTGTTTAAGGTTGAGTTTTGAAATATTATGTTTTTCTTTGATTTTCAACACACTATCCAAACCCTTAGTACCAATACTACCAAAATATTGGAATGGATCCACATTTGTTAAAAGCTTTACAAACTATCATTGCGAAGCTTGAGCCCAATCCCAACATACAGGCAGATGCTCTTGCGGAGGTAACCGTAATTACACTATTTTATTTTCTACCACTATACAATTTATTTTACTAGTTTTTGGGGCCTTCTAATTTCAGATAAAGTACTTTAAAGATACATTTGAGTCTTTTGCATGGGATGCTGTAAAGGCAGGATGAAAGATAACAGTTGTTGGTAATTTTATGTCATTTTTATAGAAATTTAATAAAGGTTTCAGCCAACAATTACTTATACACATTTTTTTTTGCAGCTGAGTGGTGGGTGTTGCATAGGACAAAAACACCCAACCTAAGGAGGATTGTCTTATCTTAGACTACATCATCTTTTGGCTGCAAGAGGAATTGGCCTCATCCACTCAAAAAGAAGAAAGTTGTGAACATGAAAAGCTTTAAATACTTGTTTTCCTCTATTACAACTTGTGCTTGAGAATGAAGCAAGCAAAAAAAGAACAAAATATAGAAGAGTACACCAGCCCCATCGATCTTACAAATATTAGTTGCGACAAGGGAAATGAGGAGGACTCACTATGAGAGTGTATTAAGAAGGCCGGAGAGCTAGTATTGGACAAGGCAGGTGGATGACCGAGCTCTTAGTTAGCAAGTCAAACGGGGGTAAATGTGGATGAATTAATAGAGACATAACAGCAAACCCAATCCCAGTCCCAACCCCAACCACAGCCCAATCCCTAAGTTGCGGGTGGATTAGTTAATGATGAGGATGACTTGATGAGTTTTAGCTCAAATAATGGAGATAATGGTGATGGTGATGATGATGGAGATGGAGGTGGTGGAGGAGGTGATGATGATGATGAGGATGATGATAGTAGTGATGATGGAGGGGATAGTGGTGGTGTTGGTATGACACAGAGACCATATGGTGGCTGTGGAGCGACTTAGAGTCAAAGAACCCTTAGCTCATTCACAGGAGAAGATAAATTTGATCATGTTACTTAGGATACAGACCATGGTTCACGTCCACCTGTACCTCCTTATCCATCTTATTATGAGCAAAAAAGGGGTGAGAGTTAGGGAGGGAGGATGAGACATCAGGAGGTGGAAAGTAGTTTTTCCTATCACATAGCTAACATGTAGCAGGATCATTTGATAGCATGAGCCTCAGTGGGTCTTCTTTTGGGCAGTAACATGGGTTATTCCCTTAGTACCCCCAGTTTCCTCAATACCCTCAGTTTGCTCGTACACAGAGTTAGGTGGGAATGTGGATTGATTTTATCTTTGGCTTTGGACCTAATTACCAATAGCAAAATATAATGCCACCTTTAGCCAATAGGCTCAATTCCGTTACCTCATCCACATCATCATTTGATTAGGAGGGTCGGGCTTCACAAGCCCGTCAGAGCCATTGGGGTTTTTCTAGTTCAACTTCTCATCCTCAGTATACAGTGCCCAGATTTCCACAATATGAGATGCTCTCGAGAGTAGATGATTTTATATACGAGAGATATGTTTGTGACTATCAAGCATGGCATAGTCCAACTATCTCATGGTTGGATTATTGTCACTTAATAGAAAAGCAGTTTCAACATCAACAACAATTTCAACAATATTGTGAGAGGGATAGCCATGATGATTATCAACCACCTTGAAACTCTATGTGGTATTTATGAGGATTGAGCTGGTTAACAGTAGTCTTGGCACTGATACTATTTTCTACCTCATTGTCATTGTATTATATTTCTCTAGTCCAATTTCATAGTTGTAGTTGTACTTTTGTAATATTTTCATTATCAATGAATGAGAATGACATTATTGTTTGAGTTATAGATTTGAACAATTGATTATGTTTTTATGTCTGTGGATTTGTAGTTTTATTGTTCAATGTGTAGTGTTATTTATCAACCTCTAATACTTAAAACTCTAGACATGCGCGACAACATGTGTCATGAGGGTACCGATTCCCAATTATTGATATCTAAGTGGGTAATGAAGTTTAATGGTTTATAAGTGTTTAATGATACTTATTATTACATTTCTTAAAGTTTCATTCAAAAATTACAAGCCTTACATAGTGTTTCCATATATTCAATGTGCGACAACGTATGTCATGAAGGTGATGGTTTTCCCAACCAGCATAGATGGTTGTTTCCTATATTTAATGATTCTTAAGTGTTGATTAGTGTTTATTCTATCAAATCCTAAAGTTTCATAACAAAATTCATTCATTTAATTAGTGTTTCCCTTGCTTCTCATCGTCTCCCAGTTTCTTATGCCATCTCCCCACAATAAGCTGCGATACGCGATACATCTCTGTCTCCCCAAGTCATAATATGGGACGGGATAATAACACTTTAAACCTTGCTCCAAATTAATATTGCAAACTAAACCTAGCTTCTTACTTTTTCTTCATCAATCTACATAATCATTTGCAATAAGAATGTCATCCATGATTTGCCTTCCTTTAATGAAAGCCCCTCGAGTATTAGAAATCACCTTATCCATGACTTCTCTTTGCCACTTGGACAAAACTTTGGCAACTATCTCATGAATTTTCTCCAATATTTTATTTTGTTATTAGAAATCATTATGAAAGTCCCTTATTCCACTCAATAAGCATTTTCTTGATGAATTAGAGTTTTCAAATAAACCAAAAGCCTTCTGTCCCAAACATCCCATACTCTTTCCACTAGTTTTTAATGTTATCCTTAAATGACAGATGAAATGTCCACATGTTTTCAAATCTAAAAGGTGTCAATCCATAGTGTTCCTTTTGAAGTACATAACAAAAATGACCAATGATCTGACATCACTTTTGGAATAGCCTCTTGGAAGAAATGAGGGTAGAAATCCGCTCAATAATTAGACACCAAAAGCCAATCAAGTAGAATTATCTTGGACGTTTGTCATGTATAACTTGCATTAGCCAAAGGAAAATCTCGGAGGGCAGTGTGATGAACAAAATCTCAAAAATCCCACAACTAGTAATTCTTCTAATCTTGTTTTTTTTTTTCATACAAAAAGTAAATAACATTGAAATCTCCACCCACTATCCAAGGCCCTAGCAATTGACTTCTATATCATAGAGTTCCTTCCAAAATTCACTTTGATTATGGGTAGAGGCAGGCCCATATTCCCCAGTAAGCATCCATTCAAATCTCAAGGAAATATCCAAAATCTACATAAAGATAGAAAAATTCCCAAACATTGATCTTTTTTATCTGAAGAGGGTTACAAGCAACAAGCAAACCTCTTTATCTACAAACCAACTTAGTATCAGAGCCAAAGGGAAGGTAGACATCAAGATCTAAGAGGAAGACAAAGGCTAAAGAGTCGTTGATGTCAGTAGGCTGTATGGGCAAGGCGCTCTGACGATGCGGAGAACATGTACTTCAACTCCACAGACATTGTTGAAGTTGCCCAAGCCTTCACCAAGGGGGTTTAACACCCATCCCCTTGCTTGCGGTTAAGGTAACAACTTTGGGCTTGGCCAACTTGTTGAAATATATTAAGTATATTAACTCTAACCTCTCTTCTAACCTTAAGGTTTTAGGAGAGACAGTTAATTGCTTTATTTAAGATGGTATCAGAGCAGGTTTTAGGTTGGGAGCTCAAATCCCCCTGTGGATGCAATTATTCTCCTGGGCCTTGCACAAAGTTCTCCTCACGTTCATTGTCCACGAGTGTCCCTCCTGAGGAGTGTTGAAATATATTAAGTATATTAACTCTAACCACTCTTACAACCTTAGAGTTTTAGGAGAGACGGCATGTTATCAAATGTCTCAAAATGTCTTATATGTTGCCCGACATATGTCCATGTCTACTAGGACTGACATGACATTTACCTACACCAACACAAAACATTGACTACATTATAAAACTTTAATTTTCGGTTGACATGATGTACAATATCGACATGTTGAGTGAATATTCCCCTTTCAATGTATTAGCCTAATGTCAATATTGTGTTGTTATGCTAAAAAATCATATGAAAATAATAAATTCCAAAGAAAATAAAATGAGGGAGAGGAAGAAGAAGAGAATAAAGAAGAAACTGAAGAGAATATACTTGTTCTCTTATTTAGAATATACTTCCTAAGTTATCGTGATTTTTACAATATTTATTTCTGACATTTTTTATATGTCTTATTTTGGCCCAACCAATGTTTCCACCAACACCGAAATTTTGAACAATGATAGATGGTTAGTTGCTTTATTTAAGACAGATCCCATAGATTGGTTGGGTGCAGCAGCTACACAGACCCCTTCCTTTTTGTTGTTGCCAACGCTTGGATGACCTACAAATGAAGGTGATAAAACTCCATATTTTGGTGAAGAATGAATTAACACATACAATTGGTTATTAGATATTGATCACTACCAATTGTGGGAACATCTCAAAACTAGTTTAGTGAAGCTCGAAGAAGTATTGAAGGAGTTGTATCGATTTTTTGAAGATATATCTACTGCCCCCTTGTGTTAGGGTTTCAAGTAGAAGAAGAAGAGGAAGAAGAAGAAAAGAAAGAAGATTGGGGAGCAATGAGTGTGAAGAGTGTAGAGTGTAAAGGAAGAAGACGAAGAAAAGAAGAGAGAAAATTGGAGAGCAATACATATGGAGTGTAGAGTGTACTCTCACATACTTTCATATATTATTAAAGAGGGATATAGTACAAGAAACTCACATATCCATACATTACAACACTCCCCCTCAAGCTGGTATATAGATTTTATGTATACCAACCTTGCCAACAATCTTATTGAAACTAGGACTACATAGGCCTTTTAGTGAAGAAGTCGGCCAACTAGTCTCCAGTATTCACGAAAAGAATACATATTTCTTTATTCTAAAGCTTCTCCTTGATAAAGTGTCTATCAACCTCAATGTGTTTGGTCTTGTCATGCTAAATGGGATTGTGCACATTACTAATCACAACTTTATTGTCACAATACAAGCTCATAGGACCTTCAAAGTTAAATCTCAACTTCTAAAGAGGCCTCAAATCCAAGACCAAGAACACTGAGAATCACTCCAAGATATGCCAACAATCACAAGCAATACTAAAATACATCCAAACTGATTACCACAACAAGAGAATACACTACCACTTCTGAAGCTTCAAATGGCCAATCTCAACAGAATCAGCTACTACACACCATAATCAATGCTACTACCGAGCAACAACCACAGCACACACCAAAATCTCACAATACAATACTCCACAAGACTATAACCAATCAATTGCAAGCACCCATAGGTTTACACCGTTTAATATGATAGCTGAATCACTTTACCAAACAATTACAAGGCATGCACACAATAGCAACTATGCACGGAAGTAATATATAGTTGTTGTACATAGCCAAGACCTCCAACAGTGAGCAACACAACTCATACATCAAACATAGTGCATACCATAACCTCCACGAGCATAGACAGAGTATAACTGACACTCAGAAAAACCTAAATACAGGTCAGTATACTACAAATAGTTTCCAAGAAGTAACGTAAATATAGAAAACCAAGAGAACTTGGTGAAAAAGTCACAACAGTATAAACTAATATGAAAAAGCTCTCCAATCTGCTATTCATAACTAAACACAGCCATAACTTCTATCATAACACTTGTAAGACCCAGTATTAACCAAAAAATACTTCCAAAGACTGATTTATACCTAAATTAATAGGGGCGAGTTCGAAACAATCAAATGAAATCTTAGGGCGTCAACCCGTCAATAGAGAGAACATCACAACATCTGTAATTCTTCATCAAATCACTCCAAACAAGTTTCATTAGGTTAGAAACACCATTACTCTGGACTAGGATCTAATGATCTATTGCGACAAAAAACTACAATGAAATCAAATCATCACATTTTCTCAAATCTAGAATCTTCATCGAAAATTCAAAGAAAATACCAAAACAAAAGTCTAAATGATACCAACTAACCTCAAGATTATCATAAAAAAGACCATAAAATCCAGCTCTACCAAAATCTGAGATGACTTCTCATAGCAATATACCTCAGTCGTATAGACCACATATTTTAGCTATACGGATTGCTGATGTCACCATGCCACTTTGTTGCTTTTGCTTAAGCTAATGATCCTGGACCTTCTATTGAGCTCTGATATGGTGATACCAAGTGGAAATGTGTAGTTTAGTGTTTGATGTGTTATAATTTCAAGTAGAAGAAGAAGAAGAAAAGAAAAGAAAATAAAAGAGGAATACATAAGGAGTGTAGAGTGTACTCTCACATAGTTTCATTTATTATAGAAGAGGGATACAATACAAGAATGCATGACAAGGGTATTTATAAGTATATACCCTTGTACAATACAAGACATATATACCCTTACATGTATGAACTCATATACCCATACTACAACAGTTCGACCTAGGGATATCAATCAGGCTTGACTTGGGCCAGGCCAAGCAAGGTCAACCCGAGCCCAACCCAAAGTAAAATACTTGAGTCAGAGACTAACCCGAGCTCAAACTCGACCCAATTTAATAAATCAGATTTCAGGTTGAGTTTTGGCTGGCTTGATGTTAAAGTAGGGCTGCAAATGGAGGATACCTATGAGGTAATGGACTAAGTGAGAAAGAAGATGAGGGTTGGGTTGTTGTATATGAAACTACTAGGAACTGTTTCTTGGTTATTTTTTACTTAGCGACTCTTCTTCATGGGCAGCAGTAGCTAAGGGTAAGGGAAGGCGTTAAGGCGATGGATGACTGGATGGGTGAGGGATCAAAAATGGCTTTGAAATTAGGGGGAAAACCATAAGAGGGAGGAAGGGAGGGAGAGATGAGGGAGGCTAATTCAACAATTAGGGTTAGAGTTATATATTAAATATACACCATTGGATGGATGAAAGCATTTGTAGCATTTTGGTTAACCCCGTAGCCCAAAAAGACACATTTAAGTGCCTTTGGGTCTAATTTGGTATGATTTGATTTTGGGCACATGTACGTAGTAAATACATCCAAAGGGTTTTGGTGGCAAAGGAAACAAGGGTGAGTCAAGAAACAAGATTTCAAGTGGGGATCTATGAGAGAGAACACGCAAGGGCATCCTATTTATAAAGTAAGTTAAAGTTTGAATAACCACAGACCAATAAGTCTTTGGCACATTCATTGTAAACATGATGGCACGTGCAATCTTCAATAAATGTCAATTTTTTCCTTTCAACTACATTTTGCTCAGGAGTGCCCGGACAAGTGATCTTGTGAATAGTGCAAAACATATCAAGTAATGAGGAAAAATCACTAGAAAAGTATTCTCCACCATTATCAGACTGTAGAACTTGAAGTTTAGTGTTAAACTAAGTGGTAACCGTATTATGAAAGGATTTAAATGTTGGGCATACATCACCATGATTTCAAAACTTGGACGATCTAGATCGGGATCGGTTCGATCCAACCATGTAACTCACGATCCCCAAGGGATCAGATCCCTTAGTCGGATCGGACGATCGAATGCCGAATCTTCTTATCAAACTTAGGAATTGGATGACCCATATAAGGTGTCAAAAAATCTTTTTAAAAAATTATGAAAAAATTAGTACAAAGAATCTCAGAAAATGTCTCTCTCAAAGAACCCTAAAAGAGCCACATATAAGAGGTAAACCTCAAAAAGACACTCACAACCCTTAGATCTGGCCTTATAATGAATGATCCAAATTTTGCAGCCAGATTATATATTTTTCATGTAAAAAACACCAAAATTTTCTAACGTGGGTGCTGCCTCCGAACCCCCACCAAATGTTGCCCTCCCTTGGAATTCCCCATCAT
>JAOXJP010125825.1:0-13733 GCA_025762735.1 Platanus orientalis | reverse complement strand
GAAACATAATAAACACAAGATGTTTTGTAGTATAACTAACACAAAGAAAACAACTACTCATTACATATAAAGTGTTTCAATACATGTAATCATATAAAGGATTATAAAATATAATGAAGTACAAAGTATGTAGGGGTCATCCCCTGTATAATATAAAAAAGACAGTAAATATCCGCATATGGGGTCATCCCTCATACTGCACCCTCTTCCACGTATATTTGTTGTCATTGTTGTCAAGTCTATGAGGGGCCTGTGGAGCACTGGGAGGAGGTGGGGCCTGTGGAGCAGTACTAGCTAGGGCCTGTGGAGCACGTGTAGGAACATCTGGGTGTTGTACAACTGATGAAGATGGGGCATGGGGATTTAGGGACGCAGTGTCGATACCATCTCGTAAAACCTGTCGTACACAACGCAACATACTAATCAATCTATCTATCGACGTCTTCTCGATATCGCCATCTATAAGAGATTGAATAATCTGCAATACACGCTCATTACGCTGAAATAAAACATACTAGAAAGTTTATGATAAATACATTTACAATGATTAAAAAAGTAGTTAACTTAGACATGCAAACATTAAACAATGGCTCTTTCACACCTCTTAGAACTGTTCTAAATATGTATATATCGGCCGATACGTGTTAGTAGACGCACCCCGAGTACCTCGAGTAGGGGCTATGGGAGCGGAGGAGATGACCTAGTACCGCTTAAATTGTCGTAGGACACATATGGGATGGTAGGACTCCACGATCTCCAGACACCTCAATAATCCATGAAAGTATGCAATGTCATGGAATGCATGGTGTTCCTTATAATCGGTGTATGGTGTCCACCTCACCTGCACAAATCAGATAAAATATACGTTAAAATAGTAAAGATTATCATAAATTATCAACATGTACCAAGATATACATCAATAACATATTTAAAATGTTAAAAAAATAGCTAACAATATTTTATGTATCACCCATGCATCAATTGTCTCTCGTAAAACCCTCAAATTGTCTCGAAGGAACCCCTCTCTTAAAGTTTTCAAATTAAAGATCTTTTTTAACCAAAAATTATTTTCTTACCGAACCAGTGGATAGTAAATTTCCCTTTAACACCATCCTGGATAGTAAATTTCCTCCCTCGTAATAGTAATTTACCCCTTTACCCCCGCCCCAAGGAGGAAAAAAATGGAAAAGAAAAAAAAAAGAGCGAATGTTACGAGACTCCTCCGAAATAATAATACCCTTTTAATTCAATCGCAGAGGATTTGGTAGGTATGACAACTTAGTCTTTACACGCGTTGGTCTTACTGGAGAGGCGAGAAGAGATAAATCTCCGGTTTCTCAGTAAGAAACAATAAAATACTGGGAATTGCTTTTTCTGTGACCTTTTATTATTGAAAATTATATAGCCTATCTAGAGTCGTCGTGTTCCAGAATTTTCATGTAGCTTGTCTGACGTTGCCATGGAATCCAAGACCCAACAAGGAGGTTCGTAAGCTTCTTTTGCTTTTCTATTCATCTTGTGTGGATTGATCCTTTCTTCTTCTTCTTCTTCTTCTTCTTTTTCCCCCAAAACCTTTTAGGTTAGTTTTAATTTTCTTGTGCTTTCTTTCGACCTAGAGGTTTGCTTCCAAGCGTTTTAAACCGAGAATTTTCACTTTTTTTAGGCTTTAATTGGTATTGGAATGATGATAATATATAAGGTTTCGATTGCTTCGTTTTGTTTTGTTGAAAAAAATTATTTAACAAATAGTTCTATCTTGGTAAATTATAAGGTTTTGGATTCAGATTGCTACCAGACGCTAGAGTTTTGGTTGGTTTAATTTACTGTGATGGATCTCATGTGTTTTTAAAGCTCATGCTCTCTCTTGTTTTTTGGTGCTCGGTTATGTTTCTTTGATCGGGTTTAAGGCTGGGTCAGGGTATTTCAGGTTGGGTCGGTATTGGGCTGAGAATCTAGGGTTTTGATTCCTTCCTTATTTTTCTCAAAGCTTGTCAAAATTTTGGCACTTCATCTATACATACTTTGATGGAGGGGAAATAAAGATTATCATAATTTTCTTGGATTTTTTTTTTTTTTCATTTTCTTATTAAGGATTTTGTTACCAAAAGAAACTTTATTGTTCTAGATCTTGGAAAACGAGGAGTTAGGGTTCTGATAGCTTAATTTTCTGATTTCCTTTATATTTTAAATTGGTGGCTTTTAATCTTTATTAGAACTGGTCGGTGGGGAACTTGTGTTTCTGATATGAAATCAATTTTTATTGGCTTTTGTCCTTTTTATCTTGCTAAACAGTGTGGGAATTGAGTTGTCGAGCTCGTTTGGAAATTGGAATTGGTCAAGTTATTTCCAGTGGAGTTCGATGGCTTAATGTATACTGCCTACTGGAAGATCTAATGTAATGTTGTATGGGAGTATCGTTAGCAGGCTTTGATGATGAGGATTGAGTATATCATTTTTTTGGGGTGAAATGCCTTGGTTTGCTATCAAATTCTTTTTATCCCCCACCCCCACCCCCTTCCAAAAAAACAAAAAATTAAATAAATAAATTCAGGATCTTGGTTGCTTACTTGATAAATAGCAAGGGCTTAATGTGGGTATGAGCTATATCTGTTTGTTTGTGCAAATTTTCCCTACAAAAGAAAATGTTGTATTTTGGATCAGAATTGCGTATAAATTGGTTGCTTGTGATATGGATGTATTTGGATGTGTCCAAGCTCTTTCACCTTTGTTCATCACGTGAATTGGGCTTCCTGATACCTTTTTCTTAAAACACATCATTGATATTTTGTTCAACTATGGACGACTCTTTAATTATCATTATATAAGTCTTTCAAGTGATATTCTCTATTCGCATCATCTCACAATGGTTGGAAATTCTTTCCATGTATCGTGAGATAACAGTCTAGTTTCCATGGACATCTATATGGAGAGGTCTTTAATTTATGTGTTATATATATTTTAAATGTAATTCTTTATTCCCTTAGTCTTACAGTGCTTGGTAATTCATTCCATTTTGTGAGAATGCAAACCAGTTGTTAAATCAACTTGAGTTGTCATTTTTTTTTCTGGAGTTGTTAAGACTAGTACTTATTTACACATTCAATGTGTTAAATATTTATTACATTTCTTTTACTCTATGTAACATTTCGATCCAAGAAAAAATCTCTCTCTACAAGAAAAAGCCTGTCATGCCTCTGGGTGGATCCACCACTCAGTGGCCCGGCCTTGAAGATCTCCTTGACCAAAAAAATCACCTAATTGCTTGATGCTAACCATCTGATACATAGATTTTCTTTAAATGTCTAAAGGATGCCTAATGGTCTAGAAGAAATTTTGACCTAGAATATCTCCTTGATGAGATTCACCACATAGACACTCCCTACTTGTCACATATGGAACAGGCAAGGAGGACAGGTTTTTCTTGATCTCCCACATGTGTGTGTTTATCCCCTTTCTCCGTTATTGACTAGTGCATTGAAACTTGAACAAGCTATTTAATAATTTTTAAAAGATATTTAAGTATTTTTTGGATTTTGTTTGGAGACAATGTTTTCTGTCCTCACAACGTTATTGTTATCTTATATGATATGGTCTCTTTACTTTTCTTCACCTTTGGAACTTGAATTATGCCATTGCAGCTAATAGTCATCCACCAAAGCCTTGGGAACGAGCGGGTACCGCATCTGGTCCTGCTCCTTTTAAACCACCATCATCTGGTAGTACAAGTGATGTAGTTGAGTCTTCAGGAACTGCAAGACCTGGAGAAATTGTTTCAGCTGCTGGTAGGAATGCCGTTGTAAACAGAAACACTCTTGGCAGGCCTGTACCCACCAGGCCTTGGGAACAGAACTACGGAAGCAGTTATGGAGGTAGTCATTGACCTTAAGCAACGATTCATTCCATTTGTTTGTCTTATGGAGCTTATGAATTTCTATGCTTAGTGCAGGTTATAATTCCGGCCTAAACTCAAACTCAGGCTATGGATCCGGAATGTATGGTTCATATGGCGGATATGGAGGAGCAGCATATGGTGGTGGAATGTATGGTAACTCCATGCAAAGAGGAGGTTATGGTGGGCTTTATGGAGGTTCTGGAATGATTGGAGGAGGAATGTACAATGGTGGGTTTGGGGGCCCAATGGGTGGTTATGGGATGGGCATGGGCATGGGGGGTCCCTATGGTGACCAGGATCCAAATGATCCATTTGGTGCTCCTCCATCACCACCAGGCTTTTGGGTTTCCTTCCTTCGGGTGGTGAGATACGAATCTCTCTCTTGCTATCACTACCATTGGTCTTTCTTATTACAGCTCTAGTATTCCAATAATTTCAAACCTATATGATTTACTGAAAATTTACCCAGTTTATTGTAGATATGTTTTGGATTATTTTATGAGACTTGTTTTGCTGGTGGAATGCAATGGGAAAGGCTTGCTGTTATGACATGATTTTGACATTGGCAACCAAGTTGGCAACCCAAAAAGGGTTGTTGATCCTTCGAGTGTTCCGTTTCCCCATGGTAAGTCTTGAGTCCAATAGCCCTCTGCCACATGGCAAAAAGAGCCACTTTATAAACCTTTTTTAATTAAGAAATTGTGAAAGGTCATTGGGGCTATTATGTGGAAAACAGAAGTGCAATACACAATGAACCATGGGGCTGATGTGGACGAAGGAGCTGTACATGTGGCTGATCCAGAGGATCCCCTATAAAGTGGAAAATCTGGATCTGCCTCCTTGACCGTACATGTAGTAGAAAACCTGTCACTGCTGGTTTAAACGCCCACAGTGACACAATATAAACTTTTTGGACTTATTTTATTCTGTTTGATAATACATACATTTAAAATGCCTTGCAAAGTAGTAAAAGAGATTGAGAGAAAGCAAAGGGATTTTTTGTCGGAGGGAATTGGGGTGAAGAAGGATCACTTGGTGAAATGGTTAGAGGGGTTAGACATAAGGAGTATGGTGGGCTGGGCATTGGCAGATTAAAGGAGAAAAACATAGTTTTATTGGGGAAATGGTCCTAGAGATTCACCTTGGATCAAACGTGCTTGTGGCAATCTATCATTCTTAGTAGATACGAGGTAGATGAGAACATGTAGGACATTCATTGTGTTATTCCTTCATTTCATTCTCTCATGCAGAAACACATTGCTCAAGTAAGTCCTCTTTTTTATCCCCATATCCGATTCTTGGTAGGTAATGGTGGGAGAATTAGATTTTGAGAGGATCTTTGGTGGGGAAATTTTACTCTAAAGTCTTCGTTTCCTCAGTTATTTCGTCTCTCCTCTCAAAAAAGTGCTTAGGTAGTGGATATCTTGTCCCAATCCTCTTTGGGGTTAGATTGAAACTTGCTTTTCACCTGTGACCTTTATGAGTGGGAAGTCACCTCTGTTGGTCTTCTAGTTGAAAGTCTTAAGGAAGCTTATATCTCGAGTGAGGATCCAGATATAAGGGTTTGGTGTCCTTTGTCATGGTATGTTTTCTTCCAAATCTTTTTTTCATGTTCTTACTCATGAGTCTAACCTTAACAACTTGTTCCCGCACTTTAAAGTTTGGAATTCTGTGGCTCCCCCTAGAGTGTAATCCTTTTCATGGGTGGCTTCTCTAGGTCGGATAAATACATCAGACATGCTTCAAAGAAGGTGTCCATATATGGCCCTTTCCCTGTCTATTTGTGGCTTTTGTGGAAAAATTGCGGAGTCGGGTAGCCACTTGTTTATCTATTGTGACTATGCAAGGGATATGTGGAGATCTTTTTATATCTTCTCTTTCCCTCTCGTTTGTGATGCCTGAGTTCTTAATTGACCTTGTAAGGCAATGGGGGGAGGGTGCTAGAGGAAGTCTTTTTATGTGGGCTATTTTACAAGGAATATTATGGGGCATTTGGAAGTAGCGCAATAGAAGAATTTTTTAGGACAAGAAGAGGGGTGAGGATGGTCATTGACTCTATTCTTTGTAAAGTAGGTTCGTGGCTTATGGTGACTAGTGAATTCAAGGATTTGTCTTTGAATGCTTTCATGATGGATTGGGTGTCTTGCATTTACTATTCCCCTTTTAGTCATGGCATTGTTAAAAAGGGGTGGGAGCCGGCTATGGAAGGAAAGGTAAAGCTCAATTGTGATGATGGATCCTCCTTTGGGAATCCTAGTTGCGGGCCATGGGTGTATTGCTAGGGATTATCATAGTTTAGTGTTGTTTGTGTTATGTGGTCTGCTTGGAAGTTGTGGTTCAACAAAAGCAAAGCTGTACAGCCTCCTTAAAGGTCTTCGAACAGTAAAAAATAGAGGCTTGTATTATGTTTTTGTTGAAGGGGACTCAAGCACAGTCATTAGTTGGGCAAATGGGAAGGGCGTAGGATTGTGGCAGCTCTTGCATGTTATCCCTGAAGTTAGAAATCTTGTGAGAATTATGTGGGCTGTGTTGTCTCATATTCCCCTTTCCAAGAATGATGTGGCAAAAATAGGGGGTGGGGCTGCTGGAAGATTTCGTTGGTGACCATATCCCTGATTGTAGTATGGGTAGTTAGCATGTGTTGAGTGCTTGTGTAGCTGTTTTGCTTATGTTATTGTTTATCGTTTGCTTTCCTTTGTATAGCTTACTTTTTTTTTTTTTTTCTCTCAATAAATTATTGATCATTATCCATTAAAAAACAAAAATTACATATATGATTTACTGAATTATTGCAATACTTGATCTTAGTTTAGATATTGTCCTTTCCTAAGTTTATTGTTAAAGTATATTGCATGTGTTATGTAGTTATGTCTGCAAGGTACGAATCATGAATATATTGTTGCACTTTGTTTAGTTCAGCTCTTTAATAATTCCTTTTCTGGCTCATTAAGTTTTAGCTACACATTGGGTGATCAGGAATGTCATCTAGAGAAGTTGAGTCTTTGACAGACATTAATTTCTTACTTTAGTTTTTTTTTTTAATTGCTAAAGAAGAAGGAATGATTTTTTTCTTTGATGCTATACCAAATGCTTATGGATAAACCATGATTAGTCAAGGCCACCTTCTAATGAAACATAGCTGATGTAGGATATTAGGGAAATAATATACCTACATTAATAAATTAAGATCAAGGCCTAATGATTGATTCCCAAGAAATAAAGATAAGTTCTTGAAATTTTAAAGAAAGCTAGGAAATTAAATAAAGGATTCAGGAAACTTAAATCGTTCAAGAAAATAGTCAAATAGTAAGCAATCAACACAATAAAAGTTAATGGAATGAAAATAAATAAGAAATAAAATTATTAATTATCCAAAAAAACAATTTTTTGTAAAAAAATATAAAAAACACAAAAAACATTGTAGAATTAAGGTAAACATACTTTGTATGTGTCAATATGTTCAAATATGCTTTCTCAATTTTTTCTTATTTTTTTGACATTTTCGGAATTTTTTAATTATAAAATAAATACAAAAAATATTTTATTTTCAGAAATCTACCAAAATGACATATTATGTGCAAAATGGGATGAGTATGCCATATAAAAAATTTGGACTAAACAATGCTCATTTCGTATAATCTTTTTATATTTTTGAAAAAAAAAAATATTTTTGTTCCTTGAATGTGTAAATCTATCACAAATGTATAATATATAAAAAATCTACAAGGATAGAGAAGAAATAGAGAGATTACCGAAATTTTTGTTGAGATTTGGGGTTTCGGTTCGATCATTCGATCCAACTCAAATCTAGCTTCTCAAACGAAATGGATTGAAGTGGAGTCCTAGATTTAGCTTCCATAAGCTAAATCTAGCAATAATCTACAAAAAAAAGGGGGGGGGGCTTTTTGAAGTTTTTTATGGCTTGCAATACGGGAGGGCTTCTGTTGCGAGGACACAAGACAAGCCTGTCCCGCGTCTCACTGTGTGTTTTAAGCAAAAATAACCAAAAAAGTCACGTATCATGAGACATGGGACTTTTCTTGAGATATCGTATACAATGCCCATTTCGTCTCGTGGCCCTGCGGTACAGAGACGTCGTCTTGCACGAGATTTTGAACCATGGATATGACTGATGAGATGACATGGAGCTTAGACGAAATGAAGGGCTTTTTTGTCAAATCTATCTGCGAGGCGCTTGGCCCACCTAATCGGGCCTCCTTCCCATCATATCCAATCCAAATCTATCGTAGGGTTGTTTCTGGGTCTTTATTTTGGGTTTTAGAATCAACAACTAATTACAACCTAATAACCAATCTTTATATAAATTTGTATCACTAGACTCCTAAATCAACTAGGACTCCTTTTACTATTGCATCTACGACCCTAAACTATTAGAACTCTTAGAACAATATTTATTTTCCTTTCCAAGACCTTTAGGGTCTAGTTACAATAGAATAAAACCCAAAATAAAGACCCAGAAACAACCCTAAAATTAAATGGATTTAAATGAAATAAAGCTAATATAAACTAGAAACATCCCTAATATCCCTAAACTCTTTGAACTGATGGAATCTTCACAAATCTTGAATCGGATTCTCTTGTGGGGCGGCACGTACAATAATCTCTTCTCTTTGGCTGCATCACTGCTTCTCCTTCCACGCGTACTGTGCAACTTTGGTTTGGATGGGATTGACTGTGTGAAACCTGGATCTTCCACATTTCCAGACTAGAGATATGGTCAAAGTATCAATCTGCTCTGACAACTGCAAAAAGTTGTCTCATTGGCATTTCATGACTCTTACTTTAAAGTTTCTGTCATTTTTGAGTTGCCTTGGTGCTTAAACCTAGGCTCCAATAATGAATCGATATAGGAACTATTAAGGAAACAACTCTAGCAATTAACATAGAGGTCATGTGTTAAGAGTTACGCAAATAAAATTGAGATTTTGAAGGGAATTTAAGGGAGAAGATAGGAATTGAGTAGGTTTTGTTTTGTTTTGTTTCTTTTAATGGATAAAAGTCTAATATATGGTAGTGGCATGGTGTAGGGAAGGTTATGGTTGAACTCTTGGATTTAAACGACTTAGCAAAAATGAAGTGAAATTGTCCCGAAGAAATAGCAATCCAGTTTTAAGGCTAAATTTCAACAAATAATCATACACCAGGAAACTAAGATGGAAGAGTTGAAGAACAAATAAATAAAGAATCAAATGGAATAAAAATTAAAAAAATCAAACAGAAGAATAGAGAGCCACAGACTAGGAATCTGCACCCAGAGGTTTCTAAAGGTGTTAGCACTGCAGGTAAAGGAACATGGCAGCAGCACCACATCAAAGAGACAAGTTCTAGGGTTTTTATTAGTCAATAATGCTGAAGAAACTCGGTTGCATGCCTTTATATAGGCATACCCACATGCAGCACCCAATTTGGCTTTGTTTTCAATAACTAACTACTCTAACTATACTATAGGCTTCTTGAACCATTTCTACTACTATTAGGACCACTTCAACTTGGATTAAATCAATTTTCCCTAACTTCTCTGTTAAATTAGACCATAATAAAGTAAGGCTGATCAATTTTATCTGTAATTAAACAAAATTTTCAAGCCCATAATAGAGTTTTAAAAAAATAATACTGAATAGGAGAAGAATGAAACTTCAGGTAATCTCAAATCTAGTGAACTTCAATAATTTTCAACCTAGCCACAAGATGTAATTAAGCCTTCTGAACATGATAGAAATATCTGTTGGGTTGACTGATGACTGATGATCCATGGGCCCTACCAGGTACTCAACCAGCAACTCTAGTCCTGTCCATGGTCTGGTCCCTATTAAGAAGTTTTACTTGATTATTTATTTAGAATCATCTGATTGAGGTGATCGCTATGTGCTATAACCATTGTGGAGGTGGCCGCCCATTGATTTTCCTTGATAGATTTGGTAGTTAGGAAACTTTTATAATATATTATTGGGCAGGAGAAAAAAATCAATGTCAACTATGCCATGGACACAATGGTTTTGCTCGAACGCAAATTCATTGCTTATCAGTTCCCCAAACAATTGCATCCTGCTCAATTATAAGCTGGTCTGTGATAGGTCGTGTAAGTAATGACTTCGCATATGGTGATTCCTTCTGAGGACAATTCTTGTTTTAATTTATGGCACTTCTCTCTCTTTCTCTCCCTCTCTCGTGCTGAAATATATACTGACATTTTCCTTAAATGGCAGATGCAAGGTGTGGTAACATTTTTTGGTCGGATTTCAATCCTCATTGATCAGAACACCCAGGCATTCCACATGTTTATGTCTGCACTTCTTCAGGTGCTCCATCTTACTCTTCATTTTCACCACTTTTGATTTACTATGTTAAGGATATTGAAGGACCAATGATGTTTGTTGGCCCTATTGACACAAATTTTGTGCTTATGAACACAAAATTTGTTTTAAGCACAAAAATTGTGTTGACAGACCCCACTGTGAATTTGGATGCATCGTTGATGTAAGTCTTATTGGATTTTGCTGTGAAACCTATATGGGTAAACTGCACCAACCTGACAGGTGTGTAATCATTCTTAATACCTAACAAGTTATGGCATGGTGTGACTATGCCAGAACTGTGAAACCTATATGATGCATTGTTGATGTAAGTCTTATCTATGGTTTATTGTTGCAGCTCTTTGATCGCTCTGGAGTATTATATGGGGAGCTCGCAAGGTTTGTATTGAGAGTGCTGGGCATAAGAACAAAGCCCAGGAAAGTTCATCTACCAGGTTCTGATGGACTCCCAGGCCCCCACAATCCTCATGGTGGTCAGCACTACATCGAGGGACCAAAGGCTGCACCTAGTAGTTCCTGGGACAGTGTTTGGGGAAATGATGCGAGTAAAGGAAACTGATTCATCTGTCAAGAAGAAGAGTAGCCACAAATTGCAGGCTGTGTAGAGGTAAGAGCAACAATTCTGATGTCTCTTGTGTAGATTGGTGTTGCCTTTGGTAGAAATCCAAATCCAATTTGCTGGGAAGGAAGGAAGTATTTATTCAGTCTTTAGCTTCAAGGAAGTGGTTTAATGCCAGAAGATGCTACATACTTTTCCCTTTTAGGTGTGCGCTCGTTTTGTACTGAATATCTGCGAAAGAAAATAAAAGATCGGCAAAATTGTCCGGACATGGTTACTGCTGTTATGTGCTTATGTATGGTGTTTCTATTTGTAATGTAAGGCACTGTCATTATGCCTTGCGAATAATTCGAATTTGCATCAAAGTTTGATTGATATTTGGGTCGAGGCATAGGTCAAGGTTCTCGCAAGACCTCGATTTATGAAAGGGATTTTCCTGTGGGTATTGATGCGCACACTCACTATACATGAATGATGATTTGCCAGGCTTTTTTTTTTTATATTTTATGGGAGCATCTGGAATAAAACGTCTTCTGACCCAAGTATAATGAGCTCGAGTTAAAGAATTGTTGAATGGAGGAAGTTTTTCATCTTTTGCATATTGTCTGTCACTAGGCAAACTATAGGGCAGGGAGTAGTTTCTTTTACTTTTAGTAGTTCACCACTTTGGATGGTCCGGCGTTGAATAAATGTTTTACGGTAATAGGAAAGTAGTAGGTTTATACATGGAGAGAAGGACGTTTTAAGTCGGGTTGCGTGAATGCAGCAGCAGGGCTACTACGCATTTGGCTTTTTAAATTGAAGGATGCTTTAACTCTGGCCGGTTCAGAGTTCATAAAATTTTCAAAAAATACTATTTTGATAAGAATTGAACTCATGACCTCTATTATAAACTATTATATATATATATGATGTGGTTTTGAATTTGAAGTCTCCTTTTTAACACCTATTTTTCATCTCAACTCTTTTTTGGACGTTTTAACCCTCATGTATTAACTTATAATTCACCATATATACTAGACTTTTTCAACATAAGACATTTTCTTCATATATATATATATATATATGTATGTATGTATATAAGTTCAAGCCTCGGGCCGGGTAAGGGTAAGCCCGAGCCCAACCTAATAAAGTTCAGGCCTTCAACTTGGGTCCAAGCCCTTATCGGGTCAGGTCTTTTTTGGGCCAAATTCTGGGCTAGGCCGAGCCAGGCTCGAGTTGGCCCAAGCCCATGCTCCGCCTTTATCAAAATCCTCTTGCTACAATTCTCATTATTCAATTAGAACTTTTGTTAGATTCTAAAAAAGAAAAAAAAGAGGATACGGTAATTTCATTGACATAAAACAATCGGATGTGATTCTATTAATTTCAGGCCAATTTTAACATAAATAAAGAATTTTTTTAAGGAAGGATCATGGTTGGTGATGGGTAAGGAAAGAAAAAGCCTGGAGCCGCATCCTCTGGTCCACCAACTCGGCGCACAACCGTCACCCACTCTTTCACTATTGTACAATACTAGTTCTGAGCCTGTACGAATTTGGACGGGCAATGTGGTTTAGAATGTATTGTTTTATATATAAATATGTGGGTTAGAAATTTTCAATAAATAAAAAACTAGGAAGATAATAAAATTTAAAGAGAATAAAGGAAATACATTTAAAAATATATAATAGTATATTAAGGAAACTGTCAATCTTTTTTTTTAGTTGTTCTTCCATAAATAGAGTTAACGTAATGTGACCAAGATACCAGGGGATGTCATATGGAATAAAATGCATCATCCACCCATTTTATTTCATATGACAATCCCTGGTGCCCTGAACACCAAATCCTAGATAGGACATTTGTTCCTGTGTACATATTACGAACTATCAACCTTGAATAAAAATATGTTCAACTGCTTTCAATTTTATTTTCATGTGTAATAACCTATGATCTAAACCAATTATATTGTCAACTGCTTATATGATCAAATATCTTAACATCCAAATTTTTTGGCCATATAAAAGATCATTGTTGTTTTCTATTTTTTACACTTTATAATTGTCAATAAAATTAGAAAACTGCAAGGGAGTGGATGGGTTGGGTCCTAGCCGGGCCTTAGTAGGCTTGGGGCAAACCCAACTTGATACATAATGGGTTCGGGCCTTGATTTATGAGTTTAGATTCAACTTTATTGTATAGGCCCCAGGCCAACCCCAGGCACTTTAATATATTATGTAAAACTAAAATTTTATAAAGAAAAAACACTCCATAAGTATATATAAATTAAAAAATGAAAATTTCTATAAAAACTCAATATATCTATATAATGGGATTCGGACCTTGGGCCCTTAGGCAATGGGTCAGGCAAGGGTAGGTCTGAGTATGGTCCAAACATAAGATTGGATTTAATTTCAGGCCCAGGGTTTTGTTGGGCCTAGCCCTGGGCTGGAACATTTGGACCAATTTTCGGGTTAACCCAAGTTAGGCTAAGTCAGGCTTAGGCAAGCCTGGCCTTATGCACAATCCTTAACACTATGCACAAGGCAAGGTTAGTTGAACCCAGCTACGGCTAGCCCATGATTTGACTCACAAAGACTTACCCCTAGCCAAAGCCTAATTGGGTTTGGGTTGCAATTTTAAGCCTGAGCTTAAACTTAGGTTGTGCTTGGGTTGACCTTCATCCAGCCCCAGCCTGACACACACATATATATATAACATACTAAAGTCATGTAAATTTATTTTCTTATTTTTATGATGTTTTAAAAAGAAAAAGAAAGAAAACAAAGAAAGCCCAACTTAGGGTATTATCAATAATCTGCATTTATTAGCTCAATCTATAGGGATAACTGGTTTGAAAGGGTCAAAATAGCTCTGTGCGTACATTTGGTGCTCTCTCTCTCTCTCTCTCTCTCTCTCTCTCTCTCTCTATATATATATATATATATATATATATATATATATA
>JAOXJP010125814.1:0-13733 GCA_025762735.1 Platanus orientalis | reverse complement strand
ACTAGTTTTAAAAAAGCATAGAAAACTATATATTTAAATTTTAAGGGTTGTTTATTTAAAAAAAAAATCATTGATTTCACAAAGACTTAACCCAATACTTATTGTAAAAAACAATTTTTATCAACTAAGCTATATACTATTGATAATTTAAAAAAAAAATTAGTATATTATATATGATACAAATATATTATGTATGTAAAAGTTCGGGCCTTGGGCCGGGCCAAGATAAGCCCAAGCCTGGCCCTCAATAAAATTTTGGGCTTCGGGCCCTCACCGGGCCTAGCTCGGACCGGGCTTTTTCGGGCTAATTTGAGGGCTAGGCTTGGGCCGGGCCGGCCCATGCCCACCCCTACCCAGGATCCTATATCCAAAAGTACAAAAAAAAAAAAAATCATTTAGATCCTTTAATGCAGTTAAAGTATGTTTAATGCAATGCGTGCATTTACGGTACATACATAGACCAAAAAAAGTGAAAATCACCCGTCCAAATTCGAATTATGCATGTAGTAAAAGACACTCTCTCACACTGAAAATACGGTGAGTCTGGATCCTCTGGAAAACACATTAATCATCTTCCCTGATTTGATTAATTAGTGGTTGGAGCAATTATTGCGACGGACTAATGTGAAAATTCGGTGTACGAAAATCACATTTGACATTTTCTTACAATTAAAATTTGTTTTCTTGCACTATTATAGAAGAGGGATGTATTCAATGTACAGGCTAGAAATAAGGAAAAGGAGTAGAAATCAATGTGGCACTTATTCCTTTCCAGGAAAGTTATTAGATATTTTGGTATTTTTTGAAGTATATTGAAGTTAAAACTTATTGTGATTTTTGTTTGAGTTTAATCTTGTGTCTTTAAAGGGCTTTCTCTTTAAGATGTGAAAATGTATCGTGTCTATTTAGTAGACTACATGAGCTTCTCCACTTTTGAGGAGGCGTGTCTCTTATAAAGAGACATTCTTTATGGGTTTTCTTCAAAGGCTAAGACTCTTATATAAATAGAGGACGTCTTGGGCCATTTGGTTATATACAAAATTTGGAGAATTCCTTCTTTTGTGATTTTCTCCTTTTTCTTTCAGGTCCAGTCTGGTTGCCTTGAATTGTAAAGAAAAGAAAAGAAAATCCCACAAAAAAAGGAAAGACAAAAATCATGAGAAAAGCATTAGAAAACCAACTTTTCATGGTAACTATACAATTTAAAAATGATTTTTCAAGAACATTTTGTCATGAGAACTTTTTCATGGCAATCAGACAGGGCCTCAAGTTTTAGAGTCGGGCAACATATCGGATGGTTTGTCGCATACCATGATACTTGTAATTGATGCTTAACATGGGGCCTTAGGCTATTGAATACTGGAGATTTGACACTTCAATGTACCAGTACATTCCTAACAGTAGGGGGCGAAATCTGATCTTAGGTACAATGATTCATGGCTTAATCTGACATTATTAAATAGGATTTCTTAATTTTATTTTCTATAGATATTTATTAACTTTGATTAATTTGCAGGTCTTGCTTGTAACTATTTATAATTTCTTAATTGTAAGGTTAGAATCTTTATTTTCATGTTTAATAGCTTATATTTTCCAACACTCTTTAGTGTTGAACATGTATTTTCCAACCAAGTAAAACGCTTTAAAAAACGGAGGAATAAAGCTAAAACTCCTACGACCAATTTAATGGTGTGGACTAGACCCATTTTTACCAAGACAAGGGTATAAAATTCAAAATACAGTTGGAGAAACCCACAATAATAAGAATTTTGTAAAATTACCATATTAGCTATTAAATTCTTGAGTTTGTGCTGTCAATAAGGGTTCTGGTTTTTATTCTCACCAATTTTCTATTTAATTAGCAAAACATCAAGAGAAACTAAGCTTAAGCTCACAGATAACTGAAGTTCCAATATTGATCTTAGAGGGGGGGTGAAGAGGATATTTTTTAAAATTCTTTTCAATTACCCCAAATTCAATTGTTTGTTTAATTAATTAAGTTATTCCCGAAGTTTGTTTGCAATTGAGTTGGGCACATGAATATGAATATTTTAAATTGTATTACATAACAATATGTGTAATGCTTGACAATATGAATGAAAAATGTAAAGGGAAACCACAAGCAATCACAATGTACACAAAATGTATAGTGGTTTGGCACAATGACTTACATCCACTCTCAAAAGCCCACCACTGAGCTATGTAATTTTATTAAGATTGAAGGTGTTACAATCAATGTTAAAATTAATAAAAAGCCTTGTCTACTTGTCAAGCAAGCTACACCCGGTGTTTCCGACAGGTGAGGCTTAGGTCTACTCTTCCAGTGTCTCCGGCGGAAGAGCTAAGGTCCACACTACCGATATCTCCAACAGTAGTATCAATTCTCTCAGTGTCTCCGGTGGGAAAGGTCTCAATAACTTACATAAAGTTAATAAGACAAAGATTACTTTTTAAAGGCTGATGTTGCCTTCTACATAAATTGGGGTTGCTCCTCCTTAAGTAAGATGTGACTATAGTTTGCTTCCCAATGCTTCTTGGTAGCTCTTCAAGCTTGTAAAGTCAACTCATGTAGATTGTTCCTCCTTGAGTAAGGTGTGACACACAATCTCACACTATCTCCTCTTGGGTTTTCTTTTGGACAATCCTTGTATCTTACCTCCAAAGGATATGCCGTAGCAAGATTGGAGAGGTAGCAATGGAATGGGCTTGGGTATAGATTTTTCTATCTAAGCATAGAAAGAGTTTTTAGTGAACTAAATCTCTCATGATTCACCAAGAATAAGCAAGAGACCTTTCAAAATATGTGTGATTTTTGCAAGAACCATTACATGCTCATTTGAAGTTTAACCCTTTATATAATTGACGAAAATGATCTATGTCCATTAGATTAGAACATTCTCCAACGGTCAAGAAAGATGGGGCATTGATTAGAAACCAACTTTTAAAGTTTAAACCATTATACAGTGTTTTCGCTACTTTGGATTGATCCAGGATCGTCCTGGATCAATCCAAGTTCAAAAAACACTCAGAACCTGCTTTGTTTCCATTTTGTATTGTATAAATTGTATACCCTCCCACTAAGTTGGCCAAGCTTATCCCAATTAGCACCACCCATAGATGATTAAAGGTTGTCTTCACCTATTGATGTGACCTGGTGATTGAGTACCTGAGATAACTGGGCAAGTATATAACCCATTAACCTATTGATGTGACCTGAAGGTAAGGTACTTGATATGTCTGGGCAAGTATATAGCCATTTTGCCTTTTTATGTGACCTAGTGGTAAATTACCTAAGAAGTTTGGGAAAATATATAACCCTTGTGCCTATTGATGTGACTTGGCAGTAGAGTACCTGAGAAGTCTAGGCAAGTACATACCCCATTCACCTATTGATGTGACATGACAGTAGGATACCTAAAAATTCTGGGTAAGTATATAGCTCCTTCACCTATTGGCAATGATAACTCATGCACCATCACACTTAGGAGTATATTATACAAAATCCCTATTTCCAAATCTGATACTAAATTTCTTGCTCATGTATAGTAAAATAACTATTACATAACTATGTCATGTGAAAGGTATCCATATGTACTAACTCATAAATAGTTTCAAAACTAAAGAGATAAATCACGTATAAGGGTTAAATATCAATATAAGTATAGATGTTTTTACCAATTCAAAAGCATATATGATGCTCATGAAAGTGAAAATGTTTTATGCCAAATAGCATCAACTACAAAACTAAATAACTCAACTATTTCCAAAACTCATGAAGAAATCCAAGTGAAATGCCCTTTTGAAAACACCAAAGTAAATCATGCAAAAGACAACATGCTCATGCCACTAGACATTCTCCAAAAGGTGCAAAGCCTAAAACATTCGCACATGAATTCTAATATCCTAACATAGAAACCCATAATATATCACCAATCCCTATAAACCAACATGTATTTGAAAGAATTCACCAAAGAGAATAATAAGCTCATGCAAAGAATCTGAAGGCATCCAAGAAACATGTAAATAATAAAGGAAAATGGTAAGAGACATTTTATCAAATATGTAGAGTACAAGAATTTAGCAACTCAAATGAAATCAAAGGGAAAAACCCAATCTTCACCATAAGAACCATTCCAATCCATACAACATAAGTAAATCAAGCTCCCAAGCTTCATCACATATAATAGAGACCATCCAATCCATTCCACAAAACTTCATTCACAATAACACAACTCCATAACCTAAAAACATCATGGATACCAATAAGAAAATACTAACTAATATGCTCACACTAAGAAAACTTGATTAATCTCTAAGAAATCAACATTCTTAAAATAAAATAGAAAATCCATCAAAACATAACTCACAAACATAAAGGAAAGCGGGTATAAAATGCATATTCATTCACCCAATACTTCTAATCTTGATTTTGAAGATGATCCTCCACCAAAAGCTTCTTCCTTTTATCCAAACTTCATTTCTCTATAAGCAAACAAGGTATTTCATGGTTAGAATACATAAACTAAGGTAGAAAATAGTAAATCAAACTTATTTTAAGCTAGATTTAGGTTGTAACAACTTACCCAATCTCAGAGAAGATGAATCTCCTCTCCCTTCTCCCAATCCTCTAACTTCTCTCTCTCTCTCTCTCTCTCTCTCTCTCTCTCTCTCTCTCTCTCTCTCTCTTTGTTTAAATGAGTCTAAATGACATAAATGGGGTTTATTAGGGTTTATAAGGTGTCTAAAACAAGATCTCACATATATGAGGGTCTAATGAATGAAAGCCACATCAAAAATAGAATTATTTGTAATTTTTGAAACTTTCCAAAATCAGTCATGAGCCTTCTCTCATGATCGATCACAAAAGTATGATCACGCTCATGATCCTCTCGTGATCAATCAGGAGCCTCTTTGAGGAATACCCAAGAGCCGTGATCCTTCTTGCATGATCGATCACACTCATAATCCTTTTCAAGATAGATCACACTCTTTTAAGATAGTTCAACACTGACCCTTCATGAAAAAATGGGCATAACTCTTTGTAGAAAACTTTGAATTGTGTGTTGTTTGAGGCATTGAAAAGTAGACTCAAAGACCTTACCAATGATGTATGGCTTACACTAAAATTTTCTTGAGATTGGTACAGATTTTCTTGTAAAGATACTCCAATTATGCACTTGGGAGAACTTTAGAACATGGTCCAACTTGGGATTTATACTTCTAACTCTATCCAAATGGTCTCTAAACCACTCTAAGGTCCATCTAAAACATGTGCAATGACAATACCCTTACATGTAATTAAATTACATGTTTTCCTTTTAAATGCAACACGTGGTGTTATAGGATATATCGAGCTTCGGGCCAACCCGTCCCAATGGATATCCAGTCTTAGGAATGTTGGATACTTTGGTAATTTTTAATATTTTTTCTCAAATTATTATGACTTTTATTCTAGTATTATCTTTTGTCTTTTAAAGGGGTCTCCTT
Organism: Platanus orientalis; assembly: GCA_025762735.1. NCBI lineage: Eukaryota > Viridiplantae > Streptophyta > Magnoliopsida > Proteales > Platanaceae > Platanus > Platanus orientalis. Next base: position 8,246 of record JAOXJP010125814.1, on the reverse strand, counting down.
TTAAGTGTGTGAAAAGCATTATGTCTATTTTAATAGATAGAAGCTAAGGGTGGCAATTCATGTTGGTGGGTCAGTGTTATGTCATGTTGAGATAAGGGTACACGACTATTGGCTAAACCCAAACCTGACCCATTTTATTAATCTTGACAAAGTAGGTAGACCTACTTTGATTTGAAACATGTCTATAGTTAACCCTAACCCGCTTATTTCGTGTTGGGTTCGTGTCGGGTTCATAGGTTATGTGGTAGTTCGTAATGGCAGGTCAGATTTGTGTCATGTCAAGTTAAGGTATACTATTATACGTGTCAACCCAACCTGGCCCAACCCATGCATTAATATGTCAAAGTGAGTTGACCCATTTTGATCCGAATCACATTTATAGTCTACTCTAACCCATTTATTTTGTGTTGGGCTCGTGTCGAGTTCACTGGTTGTGTCAAACATTTCCACCCCTAATAAAAGCCTTTGCACCTTTAAGGAGGTGATGTGTCTCTTTCAAATACGCATCATTTATGTTTTATTATAAATTATAACTCCTTTATAATAGAGGAAGTTCCAAGTTGGGCTATTAGCCATCGACAAGTCCTTGGGCCAATGAATTATAAGTATAATGATTTTTCATGTGTTATCTCTAGTGTTCTGTTGAAATATTTTTTAAGGGAATAAAATCCAGTTGAATAAGGTAAGGCGTGATGACATAGCACCACTTCCACTTCCCTCTTTTAGAGAGACATGTGGAAGTGGGCTAGGGTTGTTGCACCACACTCCCCTCTCTCTCACACACATGGTTAAAGGGTTAATAACCTTAATTAGGGTTGCCTCCAATAACCGTAGTTTTATATCTATAAATATGTGATACAACAAAAAGAAAAGTATTTTTTTTGTGATAATGAATTTTTAGAGGATTTTGAACATGTAACCTGGTAGCTGCATTAGGGTTTTCTCAGAGAAAAGAAAGAGGAAGAAGAAAGAGGCCATGTTAGGTTTTATGTACTATCAATGTCCATGCACAAAACAATGTGACTACATGTAGTGGTCATGTGTATAGGACTTTATGATGTAGTTTGTATACCTATGTAAGTCCAAGTTTTAGAGTCCAAGAAAGAACCAAGATGGACTCGAATCCGGAATAACCATGCCAAAGAGACTCAAGCATCATGGAAGAATCCTAAGTCTCAAGTGCTACCTACCTCAAAGAAGCCAACACACGGAACTTAAAGGTAAAAATTATGAAGTTGGTAAGTTGGGTTAAGATGATCCATAGAGCAAAAACACACATAAAAATATGTGTGTAACATGGACCTAAGTCCAAGGGAAGAAGCTAAAAAGAAAAAGACAAAAAACTAGGAAAAATGGGTTCAAAACCTAAATCTAGGCTTAATAGGACATAGGGACCTATCCTGGCATTTTGGGATAGGTCACAACCTCTAGGACCAGTCCTAGACATCCAGGACCTGTCATGAATAGTGTAGAAAGCACCAAGACCGGTCATGAATAGTGCAACAAAATTTTGGTACCATGACTTATCCCAACTTTCTATGACCGATCATGAACAGTGCAGGAAGCACCAGAACTAATCATGAATAGTGTAGGGCCAATCATGAATAGTGTAACCAAATTTTGGCGCCAAGACCGGTCCCAATTATGGAAGGACCAGTCATGAACAATGCAGGAAGCACCAGGACTAGTCCTAGGTGAGAAATTCAAAAATTTTGAATTTTAAAGCCTGTAACGGCTAGTATTTTGACTATTTGAATATAATCGATGTGGGACATTGTAGAGCTCTTCTAAACCTCTATAAATAGGGTCTTTAAGCCCTAAGAAAGATGAGGGAATTCACACATATGAGCATATAGTAAAATCCTTGTGAGAAAGAGCTCGAGAGTGAGCTAATGAGCCTATGAGTAAAATCTTTATTGTTAGCCTATGACCTTGAGAGTTGTTCTTCATAGTTAAATCTATTCAAGGTTGTCGTAAAGCTTCCCAAAGCTCTTCAGTTAAATTCTTTGGAAGCAAGAGGGTTGGTTCCTAATAGTTAAATTCCCTTATACAAGAGGCAGCTTGAAGCAAAAAGATTGTCATCATCTTCAACTTATTCATAGCCTTCACTAGAGTCACCGAAGGCAAATTCTCATCCTTCGCTAGAGTCACCAAAGGTGTTATTCGTGAAGCACTTGTCGGAGTCACCAAGTGCGAGCTAGTCTAGTGGAGTCACTAGACGAAGTGTGCCCACTAAAGTCATTAGGAGCACACTTATAAGGGAGTGGATTATTTGTTACTTGTAAGTTAATTTTTCAGGTTTATTAATTTGTCCTGTAATGGTTAGGGAACTATTAATAAAAATTAAATAAGCTCGGAGGAGTTAGTTGGAGAGTGGACATAAGTTAGAGGGCCGAACCACTATAAATTTGTGGTGTTGTGGTTTGATTGCATTTTTTTCTCTTTATTGATTGTTTGTGCTTATTTTTATTATGCAAAGTAACCCAACACACTAAGTGACTCTAACTAAGGTGAGTATAAAAAGACTAATCAAGCAACTTTAGGGAACCTATCAACCCTGCTCCCTCTCTGCTATAGGTAGCACTATAGTCTATGATAAGTTTATAGAAAAGTTATTTACTTAATTAAAAGAATTTCTTATGCATAATTAATTAAAATAAAATTAAGTAAATCATAAGAGGGTGAATAAATTATTTAAAAGAAATTTTAAATAAGTCTAAGGATCCTATTTACCCCCCTCTAGGATCCATTTCAGGAATTTCAGTCTATTATGTATTCTAGGGAGTTCTCAAAATGCGAAACTGCTTGCGATCTTCATCTTCTTGGTCTCTGTCTTTCTCTCTTTTCACTATGCATGCGGATCTTGAACTTGGTTGTCTTCTTTTGAGAAGTACTACCGTGAGTTTTTGATTCAAGAATGTTGTTGTAATTGCACTTCCTATCGAGGAAGATCGCTTGATTTAAACAAAAGTAATATTCTTTTGAGATTCAGTTTTCTCCTTATGGGCACTCACATTGATCTCTAAGTGACTTGATTTGAGAAAACCATATTACACTGCCATTATGTTGCCAGATTTTCTGTAAAATCAAACCCTGGACTTTTGGGCTTTAAGAACAACAACAAAGTTTCATTCGTCTTTTCCAAAGAGTGCAAATATGTAGAGTGACAAGGGTTCTACCCAAGCTAGATGGTATCTCGGAGTTAGCTTAGCCACTGTCCCTTACACATTATTGGGAGGCCTCAACTATCTTTAGGAAAATGATAATGACATCTTCTATGCTTGGATGAATCAATTAACTTAAACTCTAAAAAAAAAAAAAAGTTGAAATCAGCAGATTGACTACATGACTGACCAAAGTGTGCTACTAAACAAAGTATGCGGCTGATCCTCACCTACCACCAACTTGGAAATTGAATTTTAATTATTCCATCATTATTGAGTTTCCCATAACTAGAAAACTAATATGTTATTAATTTATTTCTATTGATTATGGATTGCTCAAATTCGTAGGTCTTGTCTGCAAGTGATTGTATTTACTAAGTTTTGAGATAATTTTTATATAGTCATATTTAATAACTCATATATTTTCAACTCATGGTAAGAAAATAAAGGTGGATACGAAGTAGAAGAATAAGAATGAATCATCATCACCACCCATCTAAGACTGCTCTCTCTCTCAGTTTATTTAAAGGATGGACGGCATTAATCAATAGGGTTTCACTACAAAGCATAATCATCGGCTGGCCAGTAAGGTTTCTTAGTCAAGGATGAGAAGTGAAGATCACACAAAATTTGATCAAAATGAATCACTAAAGCTTCTATAGATGACTTTTCATAATCAAATCTCGTGTAGATTTTTGTTGTTTAATCTTAGATGGGATCGCATCTCTCATATTTTTCTTTTCTCAGTAGTATTAAAAGTTCTTTACCTAAAAAAAAAAAAAAAGAAACAGGAAGAAGAAAAGTAGTAAGTTGGAACCAGTTACAGCTCCCCTTTTAAATTGAACATATGAAGGATTTTGTTTAAACCCTCTCCCCCTCATGGAAAAATTCAAGTCTAGAATTTTAATCCTTAAAGGCCCTGTCTGATTGTCATGAAAAGGTTTTCTCATGACAAAATTTTCTCAAAAAATTATTTTTAAGCTATTTGGTTGCCATGAAAAGTTGGTTTTCAGATTTTCTTTTCATGATTCTTTTCATTCCTTTTCCCGTGGGATTTGCTTTTCAGTTCTTTTCTTTTCCTTCCTATACAATTCAAGGCAACCAGACTGGGCCTAAGTTGAAAAGGTGCTTTAATGATGCAATCTCCATGGAGTTGACCTCTCATTCGCATATTAACGGCTCTAGGAACCCCCCTCCTCCCAAGTTTAAATTTTGAATTGTGTTGCCAATGGTTGGAGAAGATTCAAAATCAAATCTTCTTTGGTAGTATTGTAATTTTACAATTGTGTTTTAATGCTTTTCCTTTTAATCTAATTACTATATTTACAAAATAGGATAATAGGAAAAGGGAGAGCATCGGATGACTCTCATGATGGATTCTCTCTTCAATAGGGTTTCCAAAGAAGGGAACCAATAAAGAAGGAGAGGTCCATGTGCTACCATTCTTGTCCTTAAATAGAGAAGATGGGAGAGGAGTAAAGGCAAAAAAAAAAGATTATTGATTCCTCTACTAGCTCTACATTCTAGGGTTTTCAATCTGCGATCTCTTCTCTTGTTTTCTTTCATTGTTCTTCCTGGGTTTTCATTGAATTGATTTTAATATTCAAGGTTGCATTATAGAATGTCTAAGCTATTGAGTGTATGTTCCTAATACCAATGCAAGGTGTCTTGGAGTAGACTGAGTAGTCATTGTACCACAGAGGTGATCATCCATTGAATCCTTTTTCTTTTACAAAGGATGGCGTAAATCACTTTTAAGGGCATTGTTAAACACACCTCAGCTTAACGATAAATTTCTCTTCTCTTATTTAATTTATAGGTTATAAGAATGTATTATTGGTGATTTACTACACTTGAATACGAGACTCTGCAAAAGTTATATCAGTACTTGTCATGCATAGAAATTTCTCATCTACTGTAACCTTCAGTAGATTAATAGTAATTTGCTCATGGTACGCTTACTGTTTGATTTCTGAAGAATTTCCACTGGTAGCTTACAATTTTCTTAAATATGCTTTAGAAAATCAACTCATCTATCCGAAAGTAGTTGTAATTAAATCTGACATCTATTACAGACCATATTAAGTGAGCATTTTGGAATTGTTGAACATGTAATTACTTTGTTTAGAAGGCTGCCAATTATTTGCTGCATATAGATTCTTGTTTTTGCTGAATCCGTAACACTAATAGACAGCACTTGTCTACTAAAGATTGATAGATACAGTGTTCTCAATCTAAAAGTGAGTTAATGGGATATATATAATTTACTATTGAACCTTCTAACTTTTTTTTTTCGATAATTAAAATAATTGTATTAAATCAAAAGGATGTTACAATCTAGCATATACATGCTGGTTTACATCTTTGCAAATAGCCTCCACAAGTGAAGGAGAAAAAACTTCAGGGTAAAGCAACTGCTCATCAGGTGATGTGGCCCAATTGGACAAAATGTCTACTGGCTGATTTGCTTCTCTCCATACATGGTAGATATCCGTGTGTTCAAACTCCTTAAGGGCATTGGTAATTTTTTCTTTAAGGCTTAGGACCCTCCAAGGGCATTTTCTCTTGTTGTTCACAATGTCTATTTCTACCTTGGAGTCCAAGTTAACTCTTAACTTGGTGATACCAAGATTTTTTGCCACCACTAACCCATGGAACAGTGCAAACATTTCCAGCCACACTACAAGTTTCTGTTCAAACATACCAGTATAGCCTAGCAAAGGCTTTCCATCACAATTCCAAACTAAACCACCATAACCCGATATGTTTGAGTTCATTGAATCATCACATGATAGGACCCAAAACTCCTTTGGGGGTCTCAGCCAAGTGAATAGAACACATTACCTTGCTGTCACCATCTTCATATTCCACTCTTCAGCCACGTGTGATAACAAGGGATTATCAGCCACGATTTTCTCCAAATGCTTTATTTTAACTTCCACATCAAACATAATATCAGCACATACCATATCTCTCCTCCTTGCCAAGTTGCCGAAGCATCTCTAGTTGCGTTCTCTCCATAAATGGTATATAGTGCCATTGAGAGATAGTTTAGCAATGGTGGCAGCCGTACCGTGCCCTGGAAATGTATTTATAATCCATTTTAATTCATCAGCAAAAACTCTGGCCCGTTTTCTGTATGGGTGCAACTTCCTCAATATCTCTTCCCAAACTCCTCTCGAGAAGGGACAATCAAAAAACAAATGCTCCAATGTTTTTCTACTGTTCCAACAAAAGAAGCACTGGGATGTGTTTAATATTCCCATTTTGCAAAGACGGGACTGAGTGGGTAGTCGACTTTTGCAAAATCTCCAAGTGAGAAAACTGTGTTTTGGGATGAATTGTTTGGACCAAACTATAGAAGACCAGTCCACCTTAGTGTCATGCTCCCTTATTATCTCCCATGCTAATGTTGTTGAGTATGTGCCATTTGGGTTTGCTATCCAAACAGCCATATCCTTGTCCTCTGGGCTAAGTAATTCAATTCTATGCAATAATGCTCCTACCTCCCTTAACTCACTTGATCTTGTAGAAAAAAGTCTGCATATGCCATCTACCAAGAATCTTTCAACCTTTGTCAATCTATCTAGACCTGCATCATATCGAATTCGATCTCCAAATGTGTTGATAAGAACCCCATGTGGATGCCAGTTATCAAGCCACAACCATGTATCATTTCCATTGCCTATCAAATATGTTATATGAGGTTCCGCTTTTTCCCTTTGTTTTAGCAACTTCCTCCAGGACCAAGAGCAATCATTTGGGATTTTTAATGTCCAGATAGAATTCTGTTTTAAGTATTTTCCATGTATCCACTTGACCCACAAACTATCTTTTTTTGTCACTATCCACCACAACTACTTCATGACTCCTGCATTATTCATATCTTTCACTCTCCTAATATTGAGTCCTTCGTCAAGAGGTTTACAAATGACATCCCAATTAACTCCATGAATCTTCTTTGCTAAATCCAGACCTCCCCATAGAAATTTGGCAAATATAGACTCCACCGGTTTTCGAATTTTTCTTGGCAACCCAAACACCCCCGCCCAATAAATGTAGCATCTTTAAAGAACAGATTTGAGAAGGGTTAGGTGCCCTGCAAAAGACAGTGGTCTAGTCTTCCACCCTATCAGCCTTTGCTTGATCTTATCTACTATGCTTGAGCAGTCTTTAGAGGAAAGTCTGCCTACAATTAGTGGAACACCAAGGTACTGCATGGGAATGGAGCCAACTTGATAACATGTTATTTGTTTGAGTTGCTCTATCATTCTTCCTAGCAATCCCGCAAAGATCTAGGTGGACTTTTCTTTGTTCACTAGCAACCCTGATATGCTGGTAAATGTGTCCAGAATTTTGTTGATTGCTTCTAAGGAACTTGTATCCACTTTTGAGAAAATCACCAAGTCATCTGCAAAAACCAAGTGAGACAAATAAATACATTTGCATTCTGGGATTAGTGAAATATTCCCCTCTCGGACCCCTTTTTCAAGGAGAGAAGAGACGACTTCCATAACAAGACAAAACAATAAAGGGGAGATTGGATCCCCTTATCTAAGGCTACATGTGCTTAGGAAGAAACCTTTGGGACTACCATTTATCAAGACGGAAAATCTGGGACTTGTTATGCACTCCATCACCCAACCAATGAATTGCTCAAGAAAGTTCATCTTTTGGAGGGTAGCCTAAATAAAATTTCAGGATACTGAATCATAGGTTTTCTTTAAATCAATCTTCATAACAGCTATTGGACTATGGTTTGATCTCTCAAATCCCCTAACCACTTCATGACAAAGTAAAATATTTTCAATAATGGATCGCACTTCTATAAATGCATTTTGATTCAGTTGAACCAGAGATTAAATCACCAATTTTAGTCTATCCGCCATGATCTTTGTAATGAACTTGTATAACAAGTTGCATAAAGAGATGGGTCTATAATCACTCAATCAAGCAACATCAATCTTCTTCGGGATAAGAGATATAAAGGTAGCATTTGTTTCCCTAAGAAGTCTCCCTATATTAAAAAAATGTCTAACAGCAGTAGTCACATCAGGGCTTATAGTCTCCCAAGCACTTTTG
>JAOXJP010125793.1:0-13734 GCA_025762735.1 Platanus orientalis | reverse complement strand
TGATTTTCTTTTTTTTTTTTTTTTTTTTTTTTTTTTTTTTGGGACATGCATCCCTTAGGATTTGTTACAAATAAGACATGAACATACAAGGTCCGAATGGAATAGAAATGGATACATCAGCACCAAAAAATGAAAAAGTGCCTCCCAAAAAGTGTAAATCACTTTTTCAGCACTGATGTGTCCATCCTGACACCATTCTAACCTTGTTCGTACCTAATCCCAGTCAGACATGTGTGCACTATAAGGTGTCACAAGACTACTTGCAAGCAGAAAAGGATCTCAGCTTCATTGGTAAGGGTGCCAACAAGTTGAGTTGAGCTGAGCTTTACCTAGCCCAACTCAGGCTTGTACACAAGAATTAGGCTCAAGCTTGGGTGTGAGCCCAAGCTCAACTCTTTAAGATTGTGGAGAGCTCAACTCGCCAAATTCGAAAGTCCTTTTGGTTTTTACTATTTATCTTATTAAAAGAGATAAATAGTATAGATAGTTGGGATAAGGCTGTTTGTTTGTTGTTATTGTATCTTATTAAAAGAGAGTTTTGATAGAATAGATAAAAAAAGGAATTTCTTTTCTCTTTGTTTTTATATTATCAACCTTTTAAGATATGTAAAATATAAGTATAGATGATAATATACATAAGTCGAGCTTTTAGTGAATTGAGCGTAGTGCACCTCGCCTCAAGCTTGTGTCTGCTTAATTACATGAGTTCAATTGGAGGCTGGAGCTCCGCTTTGGAAGCTTAACACAAGGTTCAAGCTCAGCAGTCAGCACATGATGAGTAAGGCTCGGAAATGAATTAAGCTCAGATGGTTCATTAACGAATCTCTCTTTCTTCTTCTTCCTTTTTTTGCTTTGGCACAACTCTAATATACCTAAAATGGCTCATTGGTAAACTCTAACCTTTCATAGGTGTTACATCATGCATTGATACTTTGGAGAGATACGCTTCTAGCCACATCGGAGATGACTCCAACTCGGTTTCAATAATCTTTCATTTCAAATTGAGAAATCCCTTGCAATCAGCATGTGACGCGGTGTCTGAAAAGTGTGTTTTGAACTTTTGACCATAGTTATTAAACCCAAACCAAACTTTGACCCTGTCAAGAAGCCGGGTCACCGGTTCAACCAGTGGATCACCGGTCAAATCACAAGGTCAATTAAAAAATTAAAATATTTTATAAAAATTAAATAAACTGAAAAAAATAATATAACAATTTTATGTCAAATATTCTTAAAAATATAATGTAAATAGACGAAAATGCATGCATAAATATGTGGGATAAAGATGGAAATTTTGTTTAAATTATTGGTGATAGGAGCAAAATGAAATAAGATGTTATGGTCTACAGTAGGTTTTAAATCTAGCAATCTGAGTTCAAATCCTAGTAGAACTTATTTTTTGTCATTTTATAGTTAGAAACCTAAGTTAAAAAGATGGTCCAACCAGTTGAGTTGGACAGTTCAACAAAAACCCTAATGGTTTTAAATGAGTTTGACTGGGTTTATAATAAAAGTGATTCAATTAGAAACCCGAACTGGTTGAGGTGTTGGGTCTTGGACCAGTTGAGTTGTCGGGTCATTGGTTTATCAGTTTGACCAACCAATCCGGTTCAGTTTTAATAACTAAAACTGACTTAATAGAAAATGATATTTTGGACTTTTAGCAAAGGAGAAAACGTTTTGTACAGAATTTGATGTCAAAGGATGGTGTCTTAAAAATCAGTGGACCGTACATGGAAAACAAGAGCAAGAATTTCAAATTGCTACCTCCCTTGATGTTCAATACACTGTTCCAGACATCAAATTGTGGACAGAATAACCTCACCTGCTTGTTTGAGCGTGGTGGGACTTATCTCCATTTGAAATGGAGAAATGGTTTCACTTTTGCCATTTTCACGCTCACGTGTGCCTGAGGGACGGGGAACTCTTGAATCATTTCCAGTCTGAATGGAGAAGCATCTCCGGTTTGAATGGACAGATATCACACCATTCCCAATCAGTGTATGACATATGGTCAGACAAAGGATGTTTAGGTCAATACATGGATCAATGAGAGTATTATTGTAAATATAAAATAAATAAGTACCTGCTTATTTTTTTAACATATCCTGATGTGGTATTTGTCTCTAGAGATGCTTTACGTGAAATGAACTCTAGTCAGATGAATTTGAATCCACCTTAAATTTTGTTCAACCCCTTAATGAAAGACTACCGCCCTTCGTCAAAGTGGATACATCAGCAATGAAAAGGTGATTTATAATTGTTGACACAAATTTTGTGAATGAAATAAACACAAAATGTGAGGGTAAATTATAATATGAGTAATGATAAAATAAATACAACTCTCTTAGATTACATCCTTTAAGTGAGTGCGATCTTTGATTAACCGTTAACAGTGAAGGTGAGGGCATGTTTCTCAACTTTAGTTTTGTTGATATAATTTTTTCCTTCATTCCGTACTATGCGCTTTCTCAGCTATGAAATGAATTTCTCTTCTAGAAGGATTTTTGTGTGACTTGATCTTTTTTGAAGAATTAAACTTCAAGTGTTTTGAAAGTTGGTGTAGTTTTTCTTCATTGTAGTTAATCTTCAGTCTTGAAAGACTTCTTGGAAAAGAACTTTAATAAAGAACTTTTGAGAGTTTCTTAATCCCTTTTCAAGTTCAAGTCCTGGGTATTTATAGACTCTCGAAATTTCGATTGATGAAAAACCTTATGCCACTTGTCAACATCTAAGATGATCTTATCTCCTTTGATCTCTATCTCTTATTTTGATAAAAGATTAGATAAAGCTCCAAGATTTCTCTTTGATTATAAAGTTGTCACATGTGTAACCAACCTATCAAGACAAGATTCCTATTTTTTTTTATCTTTATCTCTTCTTTTGAGAAGAGACTGTATGGACCCAACTATTTTTTCTTGGATCATAGGCCCAATAATGAGTTTAGAGCATTTGGATTTGTGACTCATGGGTTATTGTTTATGAACCCGTATTTATGCTTTAAGGAGCTACCTATATAGGTTTTAAGCGCATTTGAAATCTTTAAACACTTATTGTAATTTGTACAAGTAAATGTTTTTATTTGTAATTTACACAAATTTTAGGGGTTGCTTTTCACTTTGGTGACCTTAATCATTTTTTAGTTTTTATGATAAACTTACTTAGTATACCAAATCCTGGGGTTGGGAAACATCTCCAATCTGAATGGATAAGCAAAGGCATGAAATGTAGCCTGACAAAGGGTGTTTGAGTCAATACACATGGATTAAACAAGGATCATTTGCACGTGACATGCTCATAATTTTGCAGTTCCAAACAATGCCATAATCCCGGGGCTATAGTAACACGCTAGCCCTGACTTACTATGACAACATGAGGCCCCGACAGATCAATTTCAATTACTCAATCTAACGGCTACCCTTTTAGATTAGACATAAGACAGAGAATATTGGGTCTCTTCATAATCATTGGATTGGCATGACAAAGTTGGTGTGGTTAAGTTGATTCCATTTAGACGATGGAGGACCATGGGCTAAGATAATGTAATGAGATTGGAATAAGAAACTGCGTCTCATAAACTAAATCTTGATAGCAGATCGCTCGTGCCGGCCTGCATGGTAAAGAAAGGAAGGAAAAAGGCCTGATCCATGCCCAACGGCCAAATCTTGCCGTCAAACACGGGAACTCCCAATTACAATCAGACGGCTGATAAAGTTTTTTTATAATGTAGCCGTCCAACGTGGCGATTTGTTCAAGGAGAAAGGCGTTCAACTATCAACAGAAGCATAGCCGTTGATTTTATCAAACGGATAGAATTAAAAAGAATCGGTCCGTTGGAAAGACCGCTCCTCAAATAAATAAACCGCGTTTTTCTTCTTCTCATTCAACAAAACGGTTTTGAGAGGTTTTTTTTTCTTCCTTCGCTCATCTGCGTCTCATCTTCTCCAGTTTTCTCTAACTTGCGCACCTGCAGCTGCTTATCCTGCGCCGCCTGAGATGTCTCGGCCCTTCTCCAGTCCTATACTCGTTATAAGAATCTCAAGATACAGGAATACCCATTGAAGAAAAACTAGAAAAGAGAAAGACGTAAAACCCAGAACCGCCATGGACGATCAGAAAAGCCAGACGAAGCTAATGAGGACCCAATCGTCTCTTCTCCGCTCATCTCCGACAATTCGAGCTTCCATACACAGCATGTCTTCCATCCACGAGGAAGAAACAGCGTCGGATGAAGAAAAGCCCCATAAATCCGGTTCAAAAACCCGAACCCGAGCCTCGAAGCGTCTCCTCCCTGTTCTGGCCATGGCGTCTCTGAGCTTCTCCCTCTTCCTGTTCTTCTATTTCTATCTCAGAAGAGACGAAATACCCACTTCCGAAAACTTGTTATTAGCTCTGATTTTCGTCGCTGCTGCGCTTTTCGTCGCCGGAAAGAAAAAGGGTCTTATCATAAAGACCTCATCGTTTATGAAGCAGTTGTGGGATAAGAAGCACCGAAAAGTGGGGTTTTCGAAGAGCGGTGGATCATCAGTTGAGTGGTTTATCGGCGACGGAGGCTCTTCGCCGTTCAAAAAAGAAGGGAAAGAGAGTAAAATCATCAGACGTGGTGTGGAGTTTTACAGTAATGGTGACTTCTATGAAGGGGAATTTTACAAAGGGAGGTGTAATGGGAGTGGCGTTTATAACTATTTTGTGAATGGGAGGTATGAGGGGGATTGGATTGATGGGAAGTATGATGGATATGGCATCGAGAGCTGGGTGAGGGGGAGTAGGTACCGGGGCCAGTTTCGACAGGGTTTGAGACACGGGTACGGGATTTATCGGTTCTACACAGGGGATAACTATGCAGGGGAGTGGTTTAACGGGCAGAGCCATGGAATTGGGGTGCAGACCTGCTCGGACGGTAGCTGCTATGTTGGAGAATTCAAGTGCGGCGTCAAGCATGGCCTTGGTTGCTACCATTTTAGGTAAAAAAAAACTCTTTTATTGAGTTTGATTGCTGTGTAATAATCTTGAATCTTAATGCTTTCAGAATCTATATATTTTTCTCTGGAGGTCTATCTATCAAATTCTGTGATTTCTTATGAACATGATGAATTGCACTCTATATATATTTTACAATTGTTAGGTTCTTTTCTTGGAGTTGTAAATTGATTTTGGAGGTTTTCTTGGAGTTGGATGAATGCGATGCTTTTATATTTGTGGTTTGTGTTGAAAATTCATCTGAGACCCAAATTGATACAATTGTAGAAATTTGTTCGTGGTATGATGTAGGTTTCCTGATTATTTTCTTGTAAATTCTAGCAGACAAAACAATAGGTGCCAACCCAATTTAATTGTTTCTATTGACATCTCAGTGGATAAATTGTTATGCATTTATCAAGTTTTGTAGTTGCAAATGAGTTGGGTTCCTTTATTTGAGTGTTGCTCATGCTTTGCTGGTTTGCTCTTAACCTGAAGTTTGTGAAGAGAATTCCAAGGACTGGTACTGTTGCAAATTACCTAGTAAATTTACATTTTTTTTCTCTCAAAATAATGTAACGAGGCATCTGAATTATCTATAACTTCAATACTGTGGAAGTCCATTTGGGTTGTAAAAGTGACTTGTAGCTGAATTCAGATTGGTAAAACGGCATGAAGGAAGAGAGACTGATTAATCTGATTCTGTTGAAAGTAATTGGGTTCTTTGTTTGTTAGTTTTAATGTATTTTTAAGCTTCCTTGCAGGAATAATTTAATCCAATCTTGATCCAGTTCTTGTAATTGCTTGTGATTTAATTGGAGATATGGCCCTCTCTAGATAGAGTGGAATGGTGGAAAAGGATTTGTGTAGCCTGAGTCGAAGTAGTTGAGCACCTTGTTGAGTTTAGTTGATCTAGTTCTTGTAGTTGGATGAATCTCTGCCTAGTGTTACATTTTTTTTGATAAGTTAATTTTTTGGAAGCAATCTGCTGATGTAACTAAATAGTGATGACCAAATCTGGTTGTGATTTAGAAATGATGATAGATATGCTGGAGAGTATTTTGGAGACAAAATCCATGGATTTGGGGTTTATCACTTTGCAAATGGCCACTATTATGAGGGTTCTTGGCATGAAGGCAGAAAGCAAGGTTTTGGAATGTACACCTTTCGAAATGGTGATGCTAGATATGGAGAGTGGGACTGTGATGTCCACAAAAACCCCCAACTCCCATTAACAGATGTGGTTTTGCGTGCGGTTCAGGTAAATCACTTTCATCAATGTCTCATTTACAGTTTTATTTTCTCATGTTCTGGGCCATTACTCCAACTCTATCTTATTCAATCTTTTAAAACTTCAGTCAGCCAGAAAAGCAGCAGAGAATGCTATTCGTCTTCCCCAAGTGGATGAACAAGTGAACAAGGCAGACATGGCTACAAACAGAGCTGCCACTGCTGCTAGAGTTGCTGCCATCAAAGCTGTTCAGAACAGAATGCATGGGAAATTTTGTGAATTGGATGTTTAAGAAATAAATCTCACTTACATTGTAAATTTGCTAAATTATAATGCATTTTAGGCAAAAGCTTGGCCGGAGAGATAGAGCAAGAGAGAGAGAGAGTTGACAACAGTAGATGGTGATCTAGTTTATCACATTGTAACCTGTATATAAATCCATATAAGTATATCAATTGAATGCATTTTTAAACACTGTTTTAATTATAACTTAATCTTCAAGCCATCCCCACTGTCCACTCTATTCAGGACCCAATTTTCCTCTTTCGAAAAGAGCAAAAGAAAAAGTTTACAAAGCATTTTATTTTGAAATCGCCATTATTGTGTGAGAAAAGCTCTTTTTTCTAGTACATAATAGAAAACTGTTTTGTCTGTGCTTCTAGTACCCATTTCATCAAGTCTAAACTGGTCCAAACGAGCTGCTTAACTATGCTGGAGGGACCAAGTTGAAATCGCCTACAAAATTTGGTTTTGAATTTTTTAAATCTTCCATTTCAGCATCTTATTGGAGATGAACTATTGCTTTAGGTCTGTCAAGAAAATCAACCATAAAACTAATACCTTTAACACTTCTTCACCTTACACAAAAATAAAAATAAAAATAAAATATTTAACCAAGTAATGTAGGATAACTCTTTTCCTTACTCTTTCATTTTCACAAAGAGGAAGGAAAGAGAACCCACTCCATCAATAGATTGACCATGATCCTTAGACCTACCCTATAGAACCCCCTCTATCTTGGGTTGTGTTGGCAAAAATCGATCCATTCATTTAATGAAGGGGATCAATGAGAGACCAAGAAACAGAAATTCTAGGGTACTCTACCATGAATCAAGAAAAGATCATAGAGCCCTTTGCTCTATTCAACCAAAAGAAAATGATGGGTAACATAGAAACTAAAAGAAAAGGAAAAAAAGAAATTATACCTGGGCCCTGGGATTATCTCCATCATCGGTGAACTTACCAGCGGTGCTGGTAGAGGTCACCAACACTTTTGAATCTCTGAAAGCAACCCTCGCATTTAAAATGGAACACTTTTTTTGCATCGAATTTAAATGAATTTCAAAGAAATTAAGTGACCAAAAGCTTTTACGACAATTAAGGCATTGAATCTTCTATTATTCCTCCTCCTCTTCGTTCTCTGGTGCCAAAAAAGGTCCGCCAACTTGGATTTTTTACCTAACTCGGATAGGTTAGTAGTCAACTCGACTTCGGAGTCATTGGAGTCAAGTTTGGCTCAAGTATTCACCATTTTTTTATAAATATAAATATTTTTTTAATATCGTAACTTGAAAAACAAAAAATAAATTATACAAACTACTAATAATTTAATACTATAGCAAGGTAGATGTGACATACTTAGCTTTTCCCAATACCTAAATGTACACCACTCGTGCTATTCCTACTTGAAGACAAGTCAACCTAACCCAACACCCACGCTTAATCACTATGCTAGAAGAGAACACAAGTATAATATAAAGGATATCACCTCACTATATACTCAAGAAAATACATAAGTTGGGGCTCTTCTTATTGTTTTAGAAAAGAGAGAGGGTTCCTCCCCTTTATATAGGCAAGCCATGTCTCTAAGTCCCCTTAGGATCTCACCATTTGTCATGCATCCAATGGTATAGAATCTTTTAAAAAGTTCTAGCACTTCCTTTTGTGGATTCTTCTAGAATCTTCCATATAAAAAAATATCTAGAACCCTCCTACTCTTATAATTCTCCAGGACATTTTTAATATGGCTATACCATAGTAGACTTTGAGGGACCACTACGGCTAGCATAGCACAACTACGATGTATAAACCTTTTTAATTTTATTATACAATGTTCAAATGTGTTAGGCTAGGGGGCCAAACCTTGGCCTATCACACGGGCTGTGACATGTAACTAATTGTAAACTCTAAAGTCCAAAATAAAATTTAAAAAAAAAAAACTATTAGTATTAATATATTGAAAAATCAAAATACATGTTTTCAACATAAGCATAAAAACAAAATACCATCTCCAAGATCCAAGTTGATATGGTTAGAAGTTTAGGTTTAAAGTCTAATCTTCTTACTATTTTATCCTTAATTCTTCCAAGTTCTTTACTCTATATTTCTTCTAAGTTTTTGGATGTCTAAGCCTTTTCCCCTACAAAAATAAAAAACGACTTTCCTATTATGTTTCCAGCTTGCCTTTAGGTTATTTTAAGGTTTACAAGACTTGCCTAAGTCACATGAATTGGTCCGAGTCAAATGAGTATACCAAGCTAACAACTTGACTTAGTGAGTCAGGTATAGTTCAGAGCCAACAATATGACTCGATTTGTGAGAAAGATCAACTAGGGGGAGGGAGTCAAGGAGTTAACTCGAGGAGTCGGCAAACTATGAGTCTCTTGAGCTCATGGTTACAACATTGACTTACATACGATCTAATTCAACCCAATAGGCGTACACACGTGTATAATGTTTTTACATATTAGAGTAACTCAGCCAATGCCCTTAGAATTTGATAATTTAAGTGGTATGGGTTCTTGCTCTAAAGTTATTTTAACATATGTTTTAAGATAATTTGAATAATCAAATAAGAAGAACAACAGAACATCAAACAACATACACATATCAAAAGTGATTCTCAAGTAAGAGAGCTATATAATGGACCTGAGAAATCATTGGTTCCCCTTATTCCAAGACCTCAAACAAGTCTAAACTTATCCATATGAACCATTCAATCAATGAGTAATATATCCAGTACCCTACCAAAGGGTAGTGACCAAGGTACATAATTTGGTGCAGCATGAATACTTACACTTTTGAAAATGTTGCTTTAAACTTCCATAAATACACCAACATGTATTTACAACATACATGGATGGCATAAGTCCTGCATAAAAACTAGACTTTTCCATGGAATCGATTGGTATTTCCAATTTAGTTGAGAAATGATGAATTATCCTTGGGATTTATTAGGGAGTTTTTCTTCTAATCTCCCAACTTTTATTAGTAAATGATCAACTTCTCCCTTTGCCGGAAAACCGATATTTGCGGTCCGTTTGTGCTCCATACCTTTTATGTGGAGAGAGAGAGAGAGACAGGCAAAGAAATAGTTGAAAAGAAAATTTATGTTTCAAGACTTACCTTCCTCTTAGAGAATGAGAAAAAGAGAGAGGATGATTATAGAAAAAATTCTTACAGTCATTGTTTTGGTTATAGCTATGAGAGGGAACCAACCAGTCAATTGTTCTAGTGAAAAGCATTACTTAGAAAGGGAACCAATTAGTCACTGTCGGTGAGAGATTAGAAGAGAAATAACACATAAACAACTCATTCATCACCCTTAAATACACCGCCAGAGGTCGCCGTTGTAGGTTCATCGTTATCATCTTCCAGGGAGAAGGTTTGGTGAAGTGAAGGACCCACAAGAATGCGGGAGAGTTAACTTAGGTTATATTTTACAGCTACCGTGGTTAAGCAATTAAATAATTTAACCAATAGTTAATTTTTGTGGTGACGTGTCGACCCTGGATGCAAGCTTCATGAACGCTCCAAGGTCAGTTGTTCTAAGAAAAAGAGAAAGAGAGAGATTAAGGCACACTCACAATAATTATCAGGCGCTACAACATAGTAGTAGGGCAACCCCTTTTTCAAAGAAAACCTTAGCATGTCGGTCAAACCATTTCAGAATCAAATGAAACCCAATAATGATGAAACAAAGGGATCGTAGCTGGCTCGCCTTGCCCCAAAGGCCATAGAACCAAGAGGTTCTACTTTGCTCTAGAGAGCACAAAGACTGTTATCATGAAAAACGAAGACGTAAATAAAGATAAAGGGTTCAAGGAAGGCGGTTTGAAATACTTACATGTGATTAAATCGATCAGAGAAGAAGACCGTTTGGAGAAAAAGGTTGAGAGAGATTTTCCTTTCACAGTTGAAACCCTGGGGAGATTTATCAAAGAAGCAAAGCATAGAGAAAGAGCAAAAGGAGATTTCTTAGTGAAACGAAGAGTAGAGAGAGAGGGCGAAGAGCAATCTAAGAAGAGTAGAGAGAAATATGGCAAAGATGAAGAGGCAGATAGATATAGAGAGATACTCATAACTAATTCGATCACCAAACCTAGCGGAGAGGGCATGTGGAAGATGGAATATCGCGAAGAAGGAGAGAGGGGGCGGGAGACGGAGTGAACGCACGAAAAAAAAAGGCGCCATGAAATATTAATTAGATGACACTACCTTAAATGTCATTAAAATCCTATATTAAGACTATTAACGACATTTCATTTAGATGAAAGTGGTTAATATTAGTTAATTTAAATGTTAACAGCGTTTATAAACTAGACGCCCTTAAAAATGGAAAAAAAAAATTACGTGAGAACAAATTTTCGTGAGAACTGTGAAAACGGCATCAGGGTGTGGACATATCAGCGCCGAAAAGTGATAAGTGGCCCCCAAAAAGTGTAAATCACTTTTCGGTACTGATGTGTCAACCCCTCTGGTGCCGTTTGCATAGTTCTCACGAGATTTGTTTGCACATAATCCAAACCCCTTAAAAATGTATCGTTAACGACATTTTTTAAGGAATGTTGTTATTGTGACATCGTTAAAAGTCTTTTTTCTTGTAGTACACATAGGGACAGTGGGGGCCTCAAATTCCAAAAAATAAAGGAAGGAAATGTTATGTGACGACAAAGTGAATGTAGTGTTTATAGTGAATTACAAGCTGACAAATGTTGTGTTGGGGTTTAAAAAGTGTTTAGGTATTAAAAAAGAGACCAAATTCAAAAACACGTCATGTGTCAATCAATAGCATACTTACATAGGCCTGTGTCGTCAACACTGAAAAAGCACCTGATAAACTAGAATAATAAGTTTGGCTTAACCATATTATTCAAGTGGTTAGAAAAGTTTACAAGGACTTATAACTATATATTGAATTTTTCTTTTTCCATTTCTTCTTGTTATTTAGTAGAAGAGATGAAAAGTATTAACATAAGAGATTATTATAAATAAATAAATAAAAGAGATTGGAGCTTTTTTATATATAAAAAAAACCAAGAAATGTTTTGTGATGAAAAAAGTTTATGTGGTGTTTATAATGAATTTTAAGCTAACAAGTGTTGTGTTGGGGGTAAAATCATCCAAAAAAGTATTCAATTGAAAAAAGTAAGTGGTCAAAAACTAACATCAAATTAAAAAACACATCATGTGTCAATCAATGGTACACTTACAATGTTTTGTCAACATAGACAATCATTCTTCTTCGTCCTTGCTTTCAATGATATAAATAAAATATATATTTTTCTCTCCTCTAAAATGAGGTTTCTCCCAATCGTGTAACTACAATCTCTTCTTTTCATTTTATTTTTTTATTTTTATTTTTATTTTTTGAAGAATGATTATTTGTGTTGGTTTTCAGGGCTGTGGAGATGAAACATGGAAAAAATGGGCGGGAATTTGAAATTTATTCTAACCCATCCAAATTCCTACCCATTTACTTCCACGTGTCATCCCAACGGTCTTGGACACCAAAATCTTGGATAGAATAATTGCTTCCTTTTCTTCATTAATAGAAGTCTAGTTGATTCTCTTGTCTAACACATAAATGCAACCTAAGTCCATGGTTTAACTTACTAAATCAGACACAAAGAAAATTAATGACCAAGAAGAAATAGAGATCTAAATGTGACAACTCTTTGATAAGAGATTAGAATGTTGATTGATCTTATGAACAATCATGGAGAAACATTATTGTTAGATTTGAATACTAAAAGGAAGGAAATGAAAAATCTAAAATGATATTTTTAAATAGAAACTATCTATTACAAGGTGATGAAAGAAGGGTTCACATCATCTTCAATTTGATTGGACAAGTAACACTCTAGTTTCTGCTAAGGAAGTGACACTATTTGACAAAGGGTGTTTTAATAGATGCACATGTACATATTTATTCTGAATTTACATTAATACCCGCTTATAACCCATATTTCGATCAATATGATTTTGATTTATCTCTAGTTTGAATGGATAGATTTTACACCACTACCGATCAGTGTATGAAATATGGCCTAACAAACGTGTTCAAGTTAATGCATATGGTTCAAAGGAGGGTATTAAATACATAGTAAATAATTAGTACTTATTACAATGTACTTTTTGTCAAACATTGGTCACATCCTGAGTAGAGAATGGTGTGGTATGTGTCTAATCATACTAGAGATGATGTGAACTCAGTCAATACACCCTTTATCATGCATCACGTCACACACTGATCGGTGTTGGTGTGACATACACTAGTTGGTACTGACATGATATAAATCCATTCAAATTGCAAATGATTCAAATGCATGGACGATGACGGATCCTTTGTTTAGGGCACAGAAGTAGGCATGAAAATTCGTGTTGGTGAGTTGGGTGTCGTATTGAGTAAAGGGTATACGATTATATGGGTTAACCCGACCACAACCCATTTATTAATCTTGTTGAGTTAAGAGTATACATGGGAGATGAATTGATGAATGATTGTTTAAACACTTATATCGAGAAATATGTTTTTAATAGATCATCTAGCGTTTTCAGAACATGAGGCCTCATTGTGAACAATTGCCATCATAATTGTATATGAATTTTTAGTGGGCAACTATTTTTTATAAACGATTTGTACACAGTTGGAAATGACTTTTTAATGAAAATTATTTCTTTGAATAAATGATATACACTTTAGTATATTTGTCCCCCCTACCAGAAAATATTTTTGGCTTCGTCCTTGCCTAATAGGCTAGAATAACAAGTTTTGCCATTTCAAAAGACCACATTAACCAAATTACTCAAGTGGATAGAGAAGTTTACAAAGACCTATAGTTGTATATTGAATTTTTCTTTTTCTTTTTCTTTTTTTTATTTAGTAGAAAATGGGAAAAGTATTAAGAGAATAGATTATTATAAAAAAAAATTGAAGAGATTGAAGCTCAAAAAAAAAAAAAACCCCTACCAGAAAATATTCTTGGCTCCGTCCTTGCCTAATAGGCTAGAATAACAAGTTTTGCCATTTCAAAAGACCACATTAACGAAATTACTCAAGTGGACAGAGAAGTTTACAAAGACCTATAGTTGTATATTGAATTTTTCTTTTTCTTTTTCTTTTTTTTTATTTAGTAGAAAATGGGAAAAGTATTAAGAGAATAGATTATTATTAAAAAAAAATTGAAGAGATTGAAGCTCAAAAAAAAAAAAACCCAATAAATGTTATGTGATGAAAATGTTTCTATGGTGGGTTAAGTTGA
>JAOXJP010125782.1:0-13734 GCA_025762735.1 Platanus orientalis | reverse complement strand
CTCTCTCTCTCTCTATATATATATATATATATATATATATATATATATATATAGAGAGAGAGAGAGAGAGAGAGAGACATCCACAAGTACTTGTATGTGGAGATGGTATGGTTAACAACTTTAGGCATGACTATAGCCTGATTTTACGCTACTTACAAGCTTGGTGGGGTAAGGAAAGTGTGAAGGTGAAGATCAATATGTCATTTAAGGACTCATACAAAGTTGTGCCTGATGTTTTGATTCTTTGAAAATTTTTAATTTTTTACTACTTTTTTTATAAAAATCCATATTATAAACAAATATTCTTCCATGATCACCATATGAAATATTATGATTTAAATCAAGGAATATATAGAAGAATACTTCAATGGTTAAACTGAACACAAGATAGTGATCTAACTCGGTCTCCAAATTATCCATACCTGTTCTAGAGCTCTTCATGCTCTCTACATCAAAAAAGTTACATGACTCATTCTAAACGTGAGTAACTCTATTTATAGAGTTTTTGAGAAACTAAAGCAACCCTAGGAGGCATGGGATCCTTATGAGATTTTTATCGTTAGTGGGGTTTAGTTAAGGGAGGAGCCAGGATTTTCACGTAGGGGGGGCAAGCCAAAGGATTATGTGCGTCCCCTTAATGGATGCCAATGGTGCACCCACAATCAAAGGGTGACACGTCACATCAAAAAAGTGAAATGCACCCTCAAAAAGTGTAAATCATTTTTTCAACGTGACGTGTCACCTGTTGGTCTCGGGCACACTGGTGGCACCGATTAAGGGGCGCACCTAATCCAATCCTGGGGTAAGGATTCTCTGGGATTTTAAATCATCTCCAGTCTCAAAGAACAAGTACTACTCCATTAGCAATCAATGCGTGACATGTGGCCTGACAAAGGGTGTTTGAGCCTATACACATGGGTCAAATGAGGGTATTATAGTAAATAGACAATTAATAAGTATTTGTGTATTTATTAATTGAAATAGATGTTTTGTCCAGGATTTGGAGTCCAGTACACCAGGTGACCTTACATGGAATAAAATGGGCAGTGGTTAAATGAAATTTTAAATTCCCACCTATTTTATTCCAAATGAAGTCACTTGACACCGTGGACACCATCTCGAGCCTAATGCAGACATTGTCTTACAGTCTAAGTAGAGACTCGAGTGGTACCAGTTCAGTCAGATTAGAGGTGACGTGAATTTATTTCAATCATGGGGTATTCACACATTGAAGGGGATAGTTGATTCCAATCATGGGGTACACACACATTCAAGAAGGGGGGGGGAGGCATATTTTGTCTGGCCCATTATTATTACAAGGGTACTCACACATTGAAGGGGGGCAACTGCCCCCCTTGCTTCTACGCCCCTGGCTCTAATAATGTAAAAGTCTCTTATGTTTTTGTTTTTTTTGGGGGGGGGAGGGGGGTGGTGATTGGCTGGGGCTTGGATTTGATTACATATGAATGAAGTTTGTATTGATGCATTCGAACAACGCCAAGGGCTGATCAGTGCAGAAAAGTATCTTACTCTTTTTAGGGGACGCTTATCACTTTTTAGTGCTGATGTGTCAGCCCCCTAATGCTATTCTGATGCATCAGTAAAAATTTCATTCGTACCTAATCTTTTCCAAATCGGCTGAGTCTACTGCAGCTCGCAGAGATCTCCAAAATGAGGGAGTTAAGAGTAATTTTGTTCAGGATTGATGTGGCTATTGCAATAAGTAGAATAATAATAATAATAACAAAATAATAAAAAATGAAGAAACCTCCCATTGAAAAAGAAAACGACCATCACCTTCTTACCACATTATAAAAAAAATTAAAAAACCAACTTTCCTGTCATTATTGCATATACTCTTAGAATTATGTTTAGGAATAGTTGTTAAGAAATTTTTTTTTTTTTCCTTTTTGTAAAATTTTTATGGCTTGATTGACATACAAATCAAACAATAGATTTTTTAAATTAAAACTTTTTAAGATGTTCTTCCAAAATTTTGCCATCAATTATCATTTTTTGACCGTAAATTACCAAAGTAGCTTAAATCATGCTTGTTCCATTCTAAGACTCCAAATATGCAACTTGATTGATGTCTTTTCGTTGAAAAATAAGTTTTTTCTTTTCTTTTTCGTAAATTTTCTATGCCCTGATTGATATACAAATCAAACAATAGATTTTAAAATAAAACTTTTTAAGAAGAATTTTTAAGATGTTCTTCCAAAAATTTTGTCACTAATAATTATCGGAATTTTTTTTTCAGTCATTAATTATCATTTTTTGACTGTAAATGACTGAAATAGCTTAAATCCTGCTTGTTCCATCCCAATGTGCAACTTGAAAGATGTTTTTCGCCCAATCAAGGTATTGAAGTGACATTTACCAAAAAAAAGTATTAAAGTAACGATAGTAGATGATCATTATCGTTAAGAATAGATTTAGAATCATCTCCAGTCTGAATGGACAAGTACTACACCATTACCAATAAGTGCATGACATGTGGTCTGACAAAGGGTGTTTAAGTCAATGCACATGGGTCAAAAGAGGGCATTACTGTAAATACACAATAAATCAGTACCTGTGTATTTATTAATATACCTTTTGTCAGACATTGTGACACAGAGAAGAGACTGGAGTGGTACATTTCCATTCAGAGTGGAGATGATTTGAACTCACATAAAGGGAGGGATGGATTTGATGATTAAACAGAAACTTTAATTATTAGGCAAAAATGGGGGTGGGGTGGACATCCGCCCTTCGCTCTGGGTAAATTTGGCTTGCATGGCCACACTGGGTTGGAGAGTCTTGATACATGAATGATTTCAATAGCGAAGACAAGTAAAGAGAGCTTGCTCACCGCTGACCAAGCAACAAAAATGTGGAAAATGCTTGAGCAGTGAAGCTAGGGCTTCGTTTGACTCTTCTTGGGTAGGGCTTTTCACAGGGCCAGGCCAGCCTGGCCGGGCCCATTTTGAAATTGGCCCAAATATGCCTGGCCCAATAGGATCCTGGGCCTGAATTTAAGCCTGATTTTATGATTGGGCCGTGTTTGGTCCATCTCAAGGAATGAGGGCCCGGTGCCCAATATGTAGAGTTCATATAAATTTTTATACAAAGATGGGCTTTTTTTGAGTTTTCTGGCCCAAGCCTATGATATACAAAGATGGGCCATAACCGGGCCTACTAAGGCCCAGATCGAATCTGGCCCATGCACACCCCTATTCTTGGGTGTACAAAGCTATTTTAAATAGCAAGGATCTGGTTATTAAAAGCTTAGAGGCCATATGGGTAACTAGTGAGCCTTTTGATCCGTGAGGGTTCAAATCATCAGTAGTCCGAGTGGAGAGATATCATGGCAGTACCAACCCAGTGTGCGATGCATACAAAGGGAAATTTGATAAACACACAAGTACTTATTTTTACTATGTATTTACTGTAACATCCTTCTTTGACGCATTTATATTTACTGAGACACCCTTTATGAGGCAATTGTGTCACATGTTGATTGGTACAGGCATGAAAACTCTGCGAGATGATTTTAACCATGCTCCATGCTCCATGATCGAATGGGCCCAAAAATTTGAAAATGGACTTAATTGGATTTTAAATAGCCAATCATCTGTGGAAAGTAGTAGTCTTAGTACCTGATAGAATAATTAAGAAAGTATCATCTATTAAGGTCCTATCATGAAATGTTGAAGACAATTCTGGAAAGATCTTACATTAAGGCCGTGTTTGGCAGCCATATGTAAAGTTAACCTTTTCATTTCAAATTTCCCAAGGCTTTTGTAGCCACAAGGTGTTAGATCATAATGAAGTCATTCAGATTTATGCTTGATAACATATATCATTTCATTTTATAAAAAACCTAGGATGACTTCATTTAGAATTTTAGTTAAGAAATCAGTATAAATCTGAATGAATTCATTTTGAACCATCACTTTATGACTACAAATGCCTTGGAATTTTGAAATGAAATGATTACATTACTGGTTGCTGCCAAACATGTCCTAAATCAACCACATGGCTAAAAATGGAGGGTGGATTGTATCTACTCTTTAACTAACGCTCCTCTCCGCACCCTGTCAAGGGTCGGCCACATATCACTTGTTGGAACTGATGTGCCCAACCCCCTGACATGGTGCAGAGAGGAGCGTTAGATAAGAGGAATGGATACAATCCACCCTCCTTAAAATGAGATTATGGTTGTGGATTGGGCCGTTTGGAGGCCCAGCTGAGCTGAACCATTCATATATTACAGGATTTATAGTTTTGACCCTATGGATATCGCCAAAACAGTAGAAAGACAAGTCTGAACCATTACTAAGTAGTCTTCCTATTTATACATGTTGAGATTTAAAAAAAAAAAAAAAAAGAAGCAAATGTTCATTGATGAAAGTCCATGTAGTGTATGGAGAATTATAAGCTGACACATTGTGTTGGGAGTAAAAATGTCTAAAAAAGTGTCCAGTTGAAATAGACGGTAGTAAAAAAGAGACATCAAATTCAAAAACACATCATCTATCAATCAATGACATGCTTGCATAGGTTCGTGCTGACACAGACAATCATTCTTCAAAAGAAAAGGCCAATCTAGAGAGTTCATCTGTTGTGAGATCATGCATTTTCCTATCCTGAGGATTTGGTAGGACCAACTAAAGTCTCCCTAACTTTGGGCTGACATCAGGGGCTAACAAAAAGTGAAGCATACCCCAAAAAATGAAAGACACTTTTTTGATGTTAATGTGTTAGCCCCCGATGTCAGTCCTACTTTAGGGTGACTTTAGCTGTTCCTATCAAATCCAAGCAAGGCGGGTTCTCCAACTGGGATTTCGTTTTTCTTTTATTTCATGGGCTTTTGGTGCTTCTCTTTGAACAGTTGATAGTTCCCATCTTTGGGCTGTATCCTCTGCATGCAGGTACTGTGCACTGCCATGCGTCCTAGACACAAAGGGGGTGGGGCTCAGACACTCTTTGCAGGCTCACCCCTTTGTGTCTTGCCTCACGGGGCATCGCACATGGGAGCATGGCAGGGGATATCGAGCCGTTTCTGGGGTGCATGGCGGCAGCGCACAGTACCTGAGTGCCGATGATATGAGTCCCATACTTCCAACTTTCGTGTGTAGGAGTGGGAGACGAGTCACCTACTACATTAGGAATTATCATAACGACGGTGGCATGTTTTTTGAACTTTTTAATTTCCCAGCGGATTAGGTACGAGAAAACTAAATGCACCTGAACCGGACACATAGTCCTGAAAAGAGCAGAGCATTCCCCAAAAGTGTAAATCACGTTTTCAAAGCTGATGTGTCAAACCTGGTGCTTTTAGCACCTATTTCGCACCAAAGCCGAGGCTAATTCCCTTATCGATTTGGTCAGTAAGGCGTTGGAGTTCAACGTGCAAAAATAAGAGACCGTTCAGCGTAAGGAGGACGGCCTGAAATCCACATGTGGCAGCCAAGATATGAGTTCACGTCATCCAATCTGACTAGACTGGAGATTATTTAAAATGCCAAGATATGCACCTTTTTTTTTTTAATTTGGGAGTTGTTGGACTTGGAGCTAAACTATCCAATAAATAAATAAAAGGATTTTCTCCCGTTCGTAAGACAACTTAGCGATGGATTGCCGCATACGTACCCCCAATAGAGTGACAAAAGTGACAATTCACTATTTTTAGGGACATACGTGTGTGTTGCAGACTGTAGCAAAGCGGTCTTGCGAGCTGGAGAGGATGGCCGTATCACTTTATTCAGATAGCCGAGCCTCTCGGTGCATTTTCCGAATTAAAAAGAGGGAGAACCAAGTCAGGCGAACTGCGGATCATTCAAGTAAGTATTTCAAAGGAAGGAAAGAGGAAGCATCCGGGCCTCCTGGGCCTTTTATAAGGGGGGAGGGGGGAGGAAGAAGTTCCAAGCGCTCTCTCTCTAATATCTTTTTTTTTGCTCACTTCTCTTTTGTCTCACACACCCTCTTTAATCTCTCTTCTATCTTTCTCTTCTTTCTTCTCTCTTCTCTCTCTCTAATCTTCTTTTCCTACCTCTCTCTCTTCTCTGTCTCCTTCAATCTCTCTTTCTCTTCTCTCTTTAATCTTTTTCTTCTCACAGTCTCTCCTCTTTAATCTCTTTCTTCTTTCTCTCTCTCTTTTCTTCTTTATCTCCTAATCTCCTACTATCTCTATTTTCTCTGTCTCTCTTTAATATCTTTCTTCTCTTCTGTCTCACACACTTTCACTTCTCTTTAGTCTCTCTCTCTCTTTAACTTCCTTCTTCTATTTCTCTCTTCTTTCTCGCTTTAATCTCTATCTCCTCTCTCTCTCTTCTCTTCTCTTCTCTTTCATAGACACACGCACCCAATGGAAGTTGTCAACAGCCCCACCTTTGATATACAAACAAGTTTGGAGGCTTCTGCCTCAATTAGACCGACAAAAAAAGAGGTGAAGGCGATTCAAAGGACTATTTACAAGGTAGGTGTTACTACATCAATTATTACAGTTGGTGTGTGATTGATCGTTGGAAACCTATCCAATCGCCCATCAACAGGATTTGAAGCACTCTCCAAGGCTTACACGATCTGGATGCTGGTCTGCCTCATAGTGTGCTTGATATTGATTTTGGTTGTTTCCTTTTTTCCAAGAGCTCCAAAAGCATTATTCGTGGCCAACAAATTAATGTGGCTGTTGTTTGCTATTGTTTAGGTTGCTCTCGTTTTTGGGACTTAGTCTTTATTATCGATTAGTTATGACCGTATATCTTCTCATGGTTGTTCATATGAGCCCTTTTTATATTTGTCATAGTATATATAGGATTTAAAGTTGAAAGGGTGGCTTCGCCCAATGGTAAGGCTTACTGTTAGCATCCTTGGCAGCGCGGGTTCGAGTCACGAAAACAACCTCTCTAAAAATAGGGGTAAGGTTGCATACATCTTGCCCTCCTTTGACCCCGCATTAGTGCAGGAGCCTCGTGCACTGGTCACCTATATATAATATTTAAAGTATTGAGTTTTAGTACATAAAAGCTTATCTGTATGGTTTTTAATGAATTGAGTACGAAAGAACTAGTATGTATGATTTTCTATTTCTATCATTGTATACATAAGAAGTCATAGACTTTGGTTTAAGTACGAAAAGACTTGCTTGTATATTATGATTGTTATCTATCCTTCTCATATGAGAAATTTAATCAATTTCCCTTTTGTTTGCTTTAATCATTTTATGATTGCACATATGGCTTGGTTGAAACAATTCATCCTGCTTCGAATATGGTTGTTGTACCCTTTATGTCCCTGGAAGCTCTCATATACACAAATCAAGTGTTCTTTAATTCTCAATTAGGGTTGTCAATTTGGTTAGGCTTGTCTGAAGCCTGATTTGTCCAGTCAAAAGAATGAATAAGTTAAGCAAGTTGAACTTCAGATTGAGTTAGGCTTGGGTCCAAGCCTTTTTTAGTCTGAAGCTCAGCCCGACCCAAAGTTTATATCTAATAGAGGGTCTGAAACCCACTTCAAAACTAAGTGTGATCTTAATATATAATTGAGCCAATTCCCTTGATTTGAGTGAACCTATAGCTAATCCAAAGCCCATCTTAAAGTACATATGATTTATTTTATAAATTTAATTTTTAAAGTTTATGACTCTCAACTCAATTTGATATGTTTCATAAATTTGATTTTTAAAGTGCATGGATCCATCTCAATCTAAAAATTTTCTTTGGATTGTTAACTTTGAATTAGTTCAAATTTAAGTTGGAACAAACTCAAGAATTTATTTTCGAGCTGGGCTTGGGTTGACCTTGACCTGACCCAACCAATCTGATTGACATCTCTATGTTTTTTCTCTTTCCTTTCCATTTATTAGTTGTATTTCCCATTTTTTCCCTCTCTTTTTCTTCGTTTGAAAACAATAAGAGATTTTATTTTCTTGAAAAAAGTGTAAAATCTCTTGCTCCATTTTAGTAACTAAAACTCTTTTTCCTTTGCTAACTTATAAACCTAGGAGAGAGAATAAAAGTGAAAAAAGGAAGATATATAGTCAAAGAATATAATAAATTATACCAAGAAAGATGATTAATAATTGTATGCCTTTTACAAATATATAATCACACGCGGATCCTTTGTTGAAGTGTAGCACCTGTCAGTGAAAAAAAAAATCTTTTAAAAATATAATACGACAAAGATACCTCCTCTTCATCGAAATGTCTCCACCTTTGTGGTGGAAAGATTGTGTCATATACGTATCTCAACCAGTCGGTGGTAATATTTAACACGACCTGCTATACAAAATTAGGCGGTTGTGCTCTGGTTGACCCATATAGTCATATATCTTTAACTTGATACAACTGGCCTGCCCTCTGTACAAACAAAATCTGTGTACAACATATGTACAGGGGTTTGGGAATACTTGCATCAGCGTAAAAAAGTAATTTGCATCTTTTGAAGCACCTGTTTATCCCTTTTCAATGCTGACGTAAGTATTCCTAAACCTGTGTACACACGTTGTGTACGGATTTTGCATGCAAAGAATTCAGAGTGTGATACGGCCCAAACACAATCCACCACACGAATTGTTACCCTTGACCCATGAACCTAACTCAACTTTAAAGAAATAGGATATAGTACGACAGGTTAAAGTGAGTTTAAGATAGGAATGACATTAGGACTGACACATCAGTGTCAAAAAGTGGCTTACACTTTTTGGGAGCTGTTTTTTAACTTTTTGACTGATGTGTCAGTCCTAATGTCATTCCCAACTTAAGCTCACTTTAACTTGCCATACCAAATCCTCAAGGGTTGTCATTCCTTTTGGAAAAGGATGTTCTGTCGAGGATTGGCGTCTAAGAAGGTATCCATTTCTTGAAAAGCTTAATTTTTTTAATAAAGTTTTGTACGTTCCGGAAAATATTAGGTTTGCAAATCTGCTTTCATGATGTATTAGAATGACATGAGGATAATACATCATGAGGTGGACACATCAGCATTGAAAAGTGGGGATAGGCACCCTCCAAAAAGTGAATGTCACTTTTTGGCACTGATGTGTCAGCCCCTAAATGTCATTCTAAAGGGGTGCTATCAATTCACTTTTTGGAGGTTTTTGATTCCCCTCCCTGAGTGTCCCATCAGGGAGGGTGTCGCAGACGATTTCACGCCCATTCTAAACATCTGGAAGCAGATTTCCGTAACTAATCCCAGCCCTGTACGTTCGTGTAGCCGAGCCCAACACAATAATCATGGATTTGGAATATTTCATATAGGCAATCAATATTATAGAACGAAGCTCATCAATCGCGCTAAACTCTGTTACAAGAGAGAAATCTGATAGTCTGGTTCTCTCTATGCTCTGATTGGTTATTATCTCACTGCGGTGAGATGACAAAATATAATTTTCAAGACAACAAATCACAGAATTAAAATCTCACAGGTCAAAGTGAGATTAATGTTATGAAAAAACGAAGGAAAAAGCGAAAAAATATCGGGCTCTTTCAGTTCTCTTCAATCTCGTCTCCATTGTCTCTCCTCTTCCATCGAAAAAAATTTCTGGTTAAATCAGATATTTTTCCGCTTGATGCGTGGACTTCTAGAAAGGGAGTGAGGGAAGGGTTTTGAGAGAGAGAGAGAGAGAGGGGAGATTTAGGGTTTTCCGGAAACGTAATCAGTTGGGATTCTCTGCTGATGAATTATAGGGTTTGAGTTGGTCAAAAGATCTGATGAGAGGAAGAGATTTCTGCTGATGAGGAATGTCAGTTGGCAAGTGGATAGAGGGAGCTGAGCGTCCGCGTTTCTTCTGGTCTATGTGTTTTTGGATGCGATTTAGTTGCAGAGATAAACATGGCCATGCGAAAGTCGTTTAAAGACTTTCTGAAAGCGCTCGAGGCAGATATTCGACACGCGAATACGATGTAATTTTTTCTTCAAACAAAAACAATCTCTCCTCTCAGATTTTCATATCTAGTTAATTTGTGCCAGACCCTGTTTGGTTGTCATGAAAAGGTTTTCTTATAATAAAATTTTCTCGAAAAATCATTTTTAAGCACTCCGGTTGCCATAAAAAGTTGGTTTTATCATGTTTTTCTTATGATTATTTCCTTTCCTTTTCTTGTGGGATTTTCTTTTCTTTTCTTTTCTATACAATTCAAGGCAAATAGAATCTTTTATGTTTGTTCCATCTATTTGGTGAATTTTTATCTTTTGTTGTTTAGAAATTTTTTATTTTTATTTTTTAATAATTTTGCAGGAGAGTTACTGAGCTTGCCTTTGGACTATGAAGTTCATAGGTTTTTTTTTTTGTTGTTGCTTTTATATTCAAATTTGAAACTATACTTATGTTGAAGTTGTATGAGAATTTGTTTAATTGGGAAAGGTCTCCCCTTATCTTTCTTTAATATATCCTGTTTTGCTTTGTTCTTTGATGGATTTTATTGTATATGCTTTTGCAACTCTCTGAATTTATTTTTATCGTTAGTGAATCTGAATCATGTAGCGGTTTTAGCCGTCTCATAGGCATTCCAGTGCTACCTCACACGTTAGATTGGTTATTTTCTAAAATATTGAACATATTAGTCAAATTGCCTAGTGGTATCCAGTTATAAACAAGCAAGCAGAAAACAAAACACATGTAAAACAACCAACATAATTGGCTGGCCAGAATAAGTCAATCAAACCAAATGACCTTAGTTACCTAAAACAACAACAACAACAACAACAACAAACAGCCTTATCCCAACTATTTGGGGTCAGCTACAGGAATCCTGTTCCGCCATTCCGCTCTGTTTAGGGTCATATCTACCGTTAAATTACAAGCTGTCATGTCCCTCCTTACTACCTCAACCCAGGTCAATTTTGGCCTTCCTCTAGTCTTTCTAGCACCTTCAACTTGTATTGTCTCATTCCGCCTCACTGGTGCAGTCATTGGTCCTAAGTTATCTAAGTAAAAGAAATTATCTAAGCTATATATAAAATGAATAATCTATCTTAACAGATTTTTAATAGCAAAACAAGGTATGGTTAATTCATAATTGGATCCCATGTGAATGGGAGAGATGACCAATGGTGTCTATAAACCCTGAAAGAAAGCAGATGGCAAATAATTGGTTTGGAGCTAAATTGAATGTGCCAAATGCTTTATATTTATGCATTCTTCCCTTTCTATTTTGATGGATAAAGTATGAGAACTTAATATATAAATTGAACTTGCTGGAAAGGAAAGCTCAAGATGTTTCTGAAGATCGATCGGAGCCTTTAGGCTGGGAGTCCTTACAGCTCTAATGGGTGTTAGTGGTGCTGGTATGACCACTCTAATGGATTTGTTGGATGGAAAGAAAACTGGTTGATATATTGAGGGAAGTACCACCATATTTGGCTACCCCAAGAAGTAAAATGATTTCATGGACTATTATTCATCTGTTACATTAACCCAGATTTTTTTTTTCTTTGAGTGGAATGAGAGAATAACATTAAAGAAGGGCCAAAACTAATTACACCCAATTGTATCTACATCTCCTTCAGTCCATCTGGACCAAATGGAAAAGTTCAGTAGGGAATTCAGCTGGTAACACTATAACCTTATGAACGTAGTCACAAAAAGAAGCCAAAAAATCAGTTGCCCTATTAGTTTCAAAACAAAAGAAGAAAACCTCATATCTAGGCCTCAAGTCGTCAATCTCCGAAAGCAAAAAAGTATAAAGAGACCACCCCATGGGCATTGTTTTTCCTTGTCAATACAGTTTACTGCTACAGCTCAGTCCATAACCACATTTAACAGGCCAAATCCCCTGTGCAAGACTTCCCTTAGAAGATGCCAGCTTGCTAAGTTGGTAAAGTCTGTCAGTGTCGTACCACAAACCTGGGTTTGAAACCCGTCTTCACCTATAATTACCTATCCAAAAAAAAAAAAATCTCCTGCAACAAGATGAAAGTTGGGGGCACATCCAAGGGCTATCCCTGCAATAGGATTTCCTTCGTGATCCCTAAATATGCACCTAACAGTCCCAATATTTTCTGTCATCAACCCATCAGTGTTCATGCATATCCATCTGGGTCAGGCAAGATCAAGCTACTTCACTTCTCCATCAAAGTAATGAAGTAAACAAAATAGTATCCAGAATTGCCATGTGATAAGGTTATGAGATTACAGATAAGTTGCACTAGTTTACATTTTTTTTAATTCTTAATTTTTTTTTTAATTATCTGTTCTAGGGACCTAACGTAGCAAAATAGAAAAGAAGAAGAATTCTTCTGAAAATATTATTAATTCCAAGATACCTTCCTTCGAACCACAATGCCACATAAATACTATTTCGTGCTAAAACGAAATTGGGAAAGCAAATAATGAAAAATAGAAAAACATGCTTGAAAACATATTTTTATGCTTAAAACAAATTTTTACTATAAATAGCAAAAACGTCATTTTCGAGGCCTAAACGATGGAATTTGGCTTACAGACGAAAAGTCCATTGCTGCATATAATGGATCTTAAAGATCTCGCCGTTTCCTTTCAAACTGCCAAATTTCGTGCAATTCTGACACTTTCCATAAATAGCAAAAATTGTGCCAATTATGCTAAATTCTACCGACTCTTGCCTTTCTTGCGAAGCTCTTCTCGGTCAAAATATTCCAACGCCATTAATTAAGAATTTGATAACTCAGCATCTATCGATCTTTCTACATCAGTCTCCCCTAGTTGGAAAAAACTTGCCCTCAAATTCATGTCATCACTATCAGCATCAATAAAACAGGGAGTTAGGTGCTTTACATTGAACACGTCAAAAGTCTTCAAATGACTAGGAAGGCGTAATCTGTATGCATTGTCATTGATCTTCTGCATGACTTCGTAAGGTCCCATCTTTCTCTCCCATAACTTGTTATATTCATCCACAGGAAAGCGATCACGTGTGAGTACAGCCCAAGCCAAATCACCAACCTTAAAAGTTACTTTGCGTTGGTGGCTGTCAGACTGTGCTTTGTACTTGGCATTACTTACTTCTATTGCCTTCTTCACTTGTTCATGAACTCCATGAAGATAATTTGTTATATCATCAGCTTTAATACTCAAACGACCACTACGGGGAATGCGTGCAAGATCCAATACTCCCAATGGATTTTGCCCATATACTATCTCAAAAGGACTTAGCTGAGTAGTTCTATTTTTGGAGCAGTTGTAAGCAAACTCTGCTTGTGATAGAGCCAGGTCCCATTGTTTCGGTTTGTTTTCTGCTAAACTCCTCAAAAGATTTCCCAAGCTCTGATTCACTACTTCGGTCTAGCCATCTGTTTGGGGGTGATAAGCACTACTGAAATTGAGCTTGGTCCCCATCTTTTCCCACAGACTCTTCCAAAAATGGCTCATGAACTTCGTATCTCGGTCCAAGGTAATAGATCTCAGAACCCCATGTATACAAACAATCTCTCGGAAATAAAGGTGGGCAATCTGGGTGGCATCCATAGTCTTCCAACAAGCTACAAAATGAGCCATCTTTGAAAATTGATCTACTACTACAAGGATAGAATCGATGCTCCTCTGTGTACAAGGTAATCCCAATACAAAATCCATGCTGATGTCGAGCCATGGGGCATTTGGTACGGGTAATGGAGTGTACAGGCCTGAATTTATAAGGACTCCTTTCAATCTCTGGCAAATAAAGCAATGCTCCATGTAACGTGCCACATCGCTAGTTAACTTTGGCCAATAATAATCTGATGAGACCAATGCCAACATTTTGTCTCGCCCAAAATGCCCCTCTCCAT
>JAOXJP010125771.1:0-13734 GCA_025762735.1 Platanus orientalis | reverse complement strand
TTCTTAATTTGCTAAAAAAACACCGGTTGGTTTTATTAGAACCAGGTTCATAAAAAACCAGCCGGTTTTCATTGGTTTTGAGCGGTTTTGCTGGTTATATGCAATTTTTGGCATATTACGGTTTTAAGCTTCTTCGAATGCTTCGGATTCGGTAGGACAACTTGGAGAGTGACTAAAGTTGGAAAGACATCAGGGTCGACACATCAGTGCCAAAAGGTGAAAAACATCCTCCAAAAAAGTATATATCACTTTTTTGGCGCTGATGTGTCAGCCCTAATGTCATTCCAACTTTAGCCACTCTCTAAGTTGTCCTACTGAATCCAAGCTCCTATAGAACCGTTTAGGTTGCCGATTCCAGTCAAACCTGATCGGATTGTCCTGTCCGGTCCGGTTGGTTGAAACTACCATTAGGTTTCAGACACACCAACCTCCAAAAGATCTGTAATGCCAAATATTCCTATGATTGTTTGATTGTTTTGCAGGATGTTTTTGTATTAATCCATGAAAAATGAAGCAAAGACATTTATAATACTAACTGGTCGTATATTTTCTTATGAGCTAAAGAGGAATATATTCAGACAAGCCATTTGAACTACATAAATAATTTGTTAAATGATATCCATATACATAAAGGAGGGGTAAATTAAAGTTATGTCCTAATTGCTCTGATCCGTATTCATCATTATTTTCAACTTTTCTACCATCTTTTAGAAAATGAAGTGTCCTTGTTATTTTCATTCTCCTTTCATGTATGGGTTGTTTCTTTGTCAAGCATATCTGCTAAAGATTTTTTTTTCTTCTTTTGGTGATATGTTGCAGGATTTGGAGAGCACAATAGATAGGAATGATACAGGTGTGCTTTTTTTTTTTCAAAAGCCATCTTTCTAAGACTTACTTTCTTGTTAATTGTTCGTTTGTTTTCTTGTCACTCATTCAATGAATTCTTATCCCAATAGCTTGTTTTCTGTTCAGAATCCTTTTATGATATGTTTTTTTCTTTCGGAACAATGATGATCCATTTAATAAAAGAAGAAGAAAACCAAGAGGATTCACTGGGACGGGGAATCAAAAGCAAAGAAAAAAACAACTGTGTGACAAAGCATAGATAGAGCTTCAAAAAAAAAAAAAAAAAAAAAAAAAGAAAAAAAAGAAAAAGAAAAAAGAGGTCCAACGAGTCTACCAGATCAACCCTTATTCCAAAGAGATTGTGATGAGGATATCATGACATGTGGCACTCCTCGTAGGGTGTAGCAGAGACGGAGGAGAACCAGCCCCCTCATTATGGTTCCAGTAGAGACTTTAGTGGGTCCCACATGGCTCACACATGATGGACACATGCTGATATTTTGATGTGGTCGTGTGGCTTTATTGGAGGCAGTCTTGATTGGTGTTAGATAGGATTATCTTTGTTTTCTCTTTTAGTTTGTCTTTTATTTATTTTGGATTATGTTATGAGTCCATATGTCTTTAGGATTAGTTTATTTTTCAGCAACATTATCCATTCTTGATGTAGCAGTGGAGGGAGTCCTTAGTTGCAGTTAAAGTGTGCTTAGGAGCTTATTTGTAATTGAATAGGGATTAGGGAGTTGGGAGTATGATTACAATTGGCTAGGGTAAATTGTGGGCTATACAAGAACCTATATACATTATGTTTTTTTTTAATTTTATACAATATTGAATTAAACTAAGATTTTCTCTTTGGCCTTCGGCTGCTTCAGACCTGCAACTGGTTTGTGCCTAGGTGTGACTCCTAGGTTGTTTGGTGAGGTGAGACTTTTCACAACCAGGTATCTTCTTCTTCCTTCTCTCTTTCCTCTTCTATATTCTTCTTCTTCTTTTCTTCTAGCTGTTTGTGGTGTTTGCTATTCAAGAAACCTGTAAACCGTTTCAAGAATTAATCTTGATTGAGCTTTTGAATTCCCAAGCCTGTAAACCAGATCCCTAGCAAACCCTTACTGATTTCCCTTGGTTAAACACTAGAAAACCCATTCCTAAGCCTTGCAGCAGACCCATAGAACCCTTCCTTACTGTTTTTCATCCAAGAACCCCAAAACCCATTGATCCTATACCCTGCAGCACCTCTATTTTCAAGATCCATCATTGTTTTGGGTCTGAGATGGAAATACCAAGTGTATACTGCCTTGTGGCAGCCTGGGAGATCTAATCCCAGGTTGCTTACAGTCTGAAATCCAGCCCTCAATCCTCTCTATACCTGCAGCAGTCAAGATTCCACCCGTTGATGCATACAATTTTTTTTTGGCTTGCGTATGTGCCATGTTACAAAAGAGCAAAATTGAAAGTGATGTAATTTTGTTGCTCTTTAGAGTCTATTTTTTTTTTCCGATTTTAAGAGTTTATGTAATTAGGCCTTTAGTGGTCAAGGTTTTAGTTAGAATTAGTCTTTAGAAATTTCAATTAGGCAAAAGTTGCCTTAGATTTAGGAAGTCCATGGTGTACATGACCACCCAATTTTTTGGTTCTTTTTGGACTGTTAAAAGTTCAAATTGTGGGTCCACAATAGTGCTGGTCGTACAGCCACTTTTTGAGGATCTTTGAGCCTTTTTTGTTTTATTTTATTTTGTGGGGTCCATATGAGCTGGTCGTACAGCTCTAAAAATCTCCAAATTGTGGATATCTTTAGAGATATTTTGGGGGATCCACATGCCTAATTGACATCCCTTAGAGTTTCTAGATTTTTGGAGATTCTTGTGGGGCCCATTGTCTTGGTTGACAAAGCAAGAAGTTGGCAACCAAAGAGTCCTCTTTTGGTTAGGAATCTTATTTGTTTTAGTAGTTGATTTGTTTTAGGAATCTATTTTAAATTGGAGTCCTAGAATCTAAGGATTTTATTAGAGTTAGGATTCTTTTTTTTTTGAAGCATTGTAAGCCTATTTAAAGGTCGTGTATGGAATAAAGAGGAAGGGAATTATGAATTAAAATTTGTGTTTGAAATTTTGGTGTGGCCGTGGGCCCCTACCCCTATCTCTTTGGTGAGAGTGAGGCTAATGACTCTTCCTCTTTTCTCTCTCTCTCCCCTCTATCACCCCCACGCCTCTCCCTTCTTCTCTTCTCTTCTTTTTCTTTTCCCTCTCCCTCTTCACCACGTGAACAGGTAACCACCTCTTCTTTTCTTTTCTCTTTCAATCTCTTCTCTTTCTTAGAATTGTCCTACATCACCCATCCTTACCTCTGATATTTGAAATCCCTGCAAAAAACAGTCCCTCATTAACCCACTTTTTTCCTTATTAATCCCCACTGTTTTCCCTTGAAACTAGCCCTGTTATAACCTTGTTTAAACCATATTAATCCCTGTTATATCAGCCTATCTTGAAGCCTAATACTTCATGATTTAAACCCTACTTCACCACTGATTTCAGTCTGGTATTACTCTGTTAAAACCCTATTGATAACCACTAAATAAGCATCCTTTCTATCCCTGTTTTCAGCCCCAGCTCTGAGCTTGATTAAGCCTTCTTCTACCAGCCTTTTGATCCTACGGATAACCCTATACCTCACCTTAGTTACTGCTATAATAGCCTTGCCATCAGAACCCTTTTCACCCCTGTTTTAGCTCATCACCCTTGTTGAAGACTGCCGATACAGACTACTGTTCCAGCCTTTGGTGAACCCAATGATATTCTATACCTGCCTACCTTATTGTTTGCTTTTACTATTGGGGTTTCACATTGTTATTGTTGGCTGGTTTATAAGTTCTGATTTTAGGTTGATTTGGGTGTGCATAAATCTGATTTGATTTTAGTTCATTATTGGTTATTTGGTTTTACATTGGGCATACTTAGAAAAGGATCTTTATTTTATTTTCTGATTGGACTTATGAGACACTATTGAAGAGTAGGAATCCTGTTTCTACTTTCTACTTTCTTATTGCTTTGTGTAAATCTTTTAAGATTTCTGATTGCATCCACATGTACATGCATCCTGCATCAGAGTGCCAATATCTCTTATCAAAATCTTGATTAACAGACCCCATTCAAATAGGATGCTGTGCACCCTCTTACAGATCTTCGATGGAGCATTTGCCATGTTTTTAAAAATTTTACCAGTCGTTTTCTTCCAAATAACCCGACAAATTTCTCTTAGGAGATGATTCTAGAGCATGGTTTCAAAAATTGGCCGATTTCCACCAAGACCGGTCCAATCCGGGTGTGGATTGGCTTGGATCGGCCCATCCGAGTTGGGAATTGGCTTGGATTTTATAGGCTTTTTTGATTTTGATTTTCAACACATTTTAAAAGTTTTTTTTGTTACGGATTGGCCGATCCGGATCAGGAATCGGCCAAGACTGATTCCGACTCCGATCCCGACTTTTTAAACCATGTTCTAGAGAGCTTTAGATCCCTTATCTTTTCCTGATAAGCTCCATCTGGAGATTAGGTTTTGAAGTTTACGAGGAAGACCCACAAGATACCCATTCGAGAAAGGAAGAAATGCTAGACTTTACCTACAACTGAGCAATGAATGAAGATATGATCAATTTATTCCTCTTTGATATGCAAAGATCATCTATTAGCCAAGCTCCACCCCTTTCTTTTCAGATTATCTAAAGAGATTTTTGCCTATGAAAGTACTCCACCTGAAGAAAGCCACTTTAAAAGGCAAGCCAAGGTACCAAACTATCTTGTCCAAATCCACTTTTTTTTTAATATAAGGGAAATTCTCATTGAGCCACCCTAACAACCCAACCAGGTTGTCTCTTTTGACGAGGTTTGTTGATTGAAAGAATTATAGCTAATTGAATATTTATGTGGCTGCTCTTGGTTTTTTCTTCTTTCATGTCTTTTGTATACCTAGTTGTATAGTCCTAAGAGACCAATCATGGCCATGCTAAATGTACCAAATAAGGTTAGGAAGACATTTGAAACTTAATTATGAAGTTTTTTGATGAAGAAAAAACTTTATTAAGAGAAGGGACAAGGAATCCCAAAAGAATCAACAAAGAAAGGAAAGGGAACGTGGAAACAAAGAAATAAAGACAAGAAACAACCCCCCCACCCAAACCTCCCTGCTATACAAAAGAAAGACACCCGACCACCCCATTCCAGTTCTTGACAATGTCTCCCGCCTTAAAGTCCCCACAACCTTTACATAGAGGGGCCCAACAAACTATCTTCTCTTGAGCTCTCTTATACACCTGGAAGGACGGCTCAGCTTGACCTTCAAAAACCCTACTATTCCGTTCTAGCCAGATTGACCAACAGACCGTTGCCGGAACCAGCCAACAATTCCTCTTACCTCTTGCCGAAAAAGCCTTACTCCCCCAAGAAGCAAGGAGGGATCTCATGTCCCACGGGGGAGCCTAGCAAAATCCAAAATCCCTAATGATGGCTGACCAAACTTTTCATGAGAAGGGGTAATGCAAAAGAGTGTGATCCACGGATTTCCCATCACTCTTACAAAGGCTACAAACGTTTGTGAGAATGAGGCCCTCTCTTTTAAGGACATCGATCATGGAGATCTTCCCCAAAGAAGCCACCCACATGAATTACTGAATCTTTGACGGAACCGGGGAGT
Source organism: Platanus orientalis (assembly GCA_025762735.1). Lineage (NCBI taxonomy): Eukaryota > Viridiplantae > Streptophyta > Magnoliopsida > Proteales > Platanaceae > Platanus > Platanus orientalis. Next base: position 8,202 of record JAOXJP010125771.1, on the reverse strand, counting down.
ACCATATGTCTTTCCATGGAATTTGGAGGTCTGTTGAATTCTCAAAGAACTTGCAACCAACCTCACACTATACATACCATTCGGGCTTCCCACCCACACCTTCCTGTCCTCCTGGTCAGGCTTCACCACCAAGGAGTCGAGACACCTAAGCATCGAAGCAATTGAGGGGATTTCCTAGTCGAACAAATGATGTCTGATAATAGGATGCCAGCTTGGAGAACCATGATGCAGATCCAAATACTCTGATACAAGGGCCTGAGGATTGACAACCAGAGAGAAGACCAAGGGAAACTCCCTACACAGCGGGGCTGATCCACACTTATCCAACCGGAATCTTGTGAGCTGGCCATTGCCCACGTCCATCCTCAAGCCTGCTTTGAACTTCGGGAAAGTCTCATGATGCCTTTCCAAGGGCTTAACCCAAGTGTCCCTCTCACCGAGCATGGGTCACCATTCTCCATGCCATGTTTAGACATCACCACCTGCTGCCATCTCTTGTCCTCCTCAGTCCCGAACCTCCACAACCATTTACATATGAAGGTTTTATTTACAGCCTGCAATCTTCTGATACCCAACCCTCCTCTATCCATCGGAGTGCAAACCTTGTCCCAGGCCACCAAATGAGTGCTTTTATCATCATCCATCCCTTTCCAAAGAAAGTCCCATTGAAGTTTCTCAATCTGGTTTACCACCATGTCTGGGATGATAAATAAGGACATAAAATATACCAGAATACTAGCCACCACCACCTTGAGCATAGTCACCCTCCCACCTTTTGAGAGATATGAGGTCTTCCAACCTGCCAACTTTCTTCTCACTCTATCCACCACCGACACCAAGCCTCCTTGGACTTGAATGACGTGCCTAATGGAAAGCCCAAGTACGGAATATTCAAGGATCCCACCCTACTCCCTAAGTCAACCGCTAGGATGTCAATGTCTGGAACATCTCCCACCTCGACTAACACACTCTTTCCAAGATTCATGCGCAGCCCCATCACCGCCTCGAAGCATTGCAGCACACATCTCAACATCTGAACCTGCACTTGAGAATCTTCGCAAAGAATCAAAATGTCATTCGCGCATTGGAGATGGAAAACCAACACCTCCTGCACCGAACCCCCAATAGGATCCTCAAACTGCCGTGGTGGAACCCTGTTCACTAACACCGAGTGTGAGACCAAACTGAAGCACCGCCACATCCAGTTCCTCTACTGTCTCCCAAAGCCATAATGACCAAGAATATAGTACAAGAATTCCTAGTTAACGTGATCATACGCCTACTTCATATCCTATCCAACTTGCATATCAACCCAGACTTACCTCGACGAATCTGATCATCAATGCATTCGCTTGCACACAAAAAACCATCAAAGATGCATCACCCTGATAAAAAAGCCCCATGCTCATGTGAAATAATGCCAAGAAGAACACCCTTCAATCTTTGCGCCAGACATTTGGATATTATTTTTAAGTACTGCCAACTAAGTTCACGGGGCGAAAATCAGCAAGGCAGTCCACTCCGTTCTTTTTAGGAATCAACGAGATAAATGTGGCATTACTTCCTTTATCCAGAAATCCCCTCTCAAAGAAGTCCACAAACACCTGCAAAATATCAAGTTTCACAATCTCTCAGCACGCTTTGTAGAACGCCATAGAAAATCCGTCCGGACCCAAGGCTTTATCACCTTCCATCATCCAAACTGCACCTTTAATCTCATCCTCCAAAAAAGGCCTTTCCAACCAATTCACTTGCTCCTCTAATAGCTAGGTGAACTGAATGCCATCCACCCTCGGCCAAGCCCCCCAATCCTCAGAATAAAGGTTATGAAAGTAGGATTCCACATGCAACCGGATTTGATCCTCCTCCACCCATCCATCCCCCACCCAAAGGCCATGAATCCCATTGGAACTCGACCTGCAGGTAGCCACCTTGTGGAAGAACTTGGTATTCCTATCCCCTTCTTTCAACCATTGAATTCTAGACTTCTGCTTCCAAAGGACCTCCTCCATATCAAGCACCCTCTCAAAGTCCTCTTTTAAGCACTACCTGGCTACACTCTCCTCTTTCTCATCAAACCCATAGATTTCCCCCAAAAGGGATACCTTTCGAGCACCAACATTGCCAAACACTTCTTTGCTCCATGCCCTCAGCTTATCCCTAAGCAACTTCAATTTAAGATGGAGTCTATGCCTCGGCGCCCCTCTACAGCAAAAGAACCCCACCAATCAGCCACCAGTTCCTTAAAGCCTAGATGGAGTAACCACATCAGTTGGAATCTAAAAGGCCTAGGACCGAAAGTAAACAACCCACCCTGTAACAACAAAGGATTGTGGTCCGAACCCGAGCGAGGCAACACCAAAGCTCTAGAGCGAAAAGCATTCCTTCCACTCCATAGAAATCAAGAAGTGGTCTACTTTGCTCAATGAAGGAATTATTTGGAAGTTAGACCATGTGAATCGACTCCCCACCGTAGGAACATCAAGGAGCTCGTTTCTGTTCATGAAGTCTCCAAATAAGTCCATCCCCCCTCTTATACTCCTCTCCTCCGAAAACAGGACTTTGTTGAAATCCCCCCCCCCCCACACCAAGGTAAGGCAGAAGAAGATCTGATCATATCCAGCTTGACAAGGAAAACATTAAACAAAGCCCTGTCAATTGGCCCATACACCGCCATTACACACCAGTTCAATGATTCCCCTACTCGAGAGGCCGTGAGGGTCACTGAGAATCTGTCCACCTAATGCGAAACCTCATTATTTTTATCCCTGTCCCACAAAATAATCACACCCCTTGAGGCTCTGACCGACGGGAGAAAAACCCATCCGGATCTGACAAAGCAACTAATATCCACCACCACCCTGCTGTCCACAACGTCCAGCTTAGATTCCTGGATCAAAACTAACTCCACCTTACTCCTACTAATCGTGTCCCGGACCAATCTCCTCTTATCACGACTCCCTAGCCCCCGCACATTCCACGAAAGCATATTAATCAGCATGGATAACCAATGGTAAGCCCTCGTTCCCCTCAATTCCTCCCATCCTCATGACCTCCTCTCCATTGTCCGAGAAAGATTGCCTTGCTAAATTAGATCGATCCCCATCCCCCTCTGTTGGCAAGGTGCGCTCGCCCTCCTTGGTGGTGTTCCTACCTTCTAATTTAGCAAAAAGGGCCCAGGCCTCCTGTTCCATTCCCTTGAAGGACGCCCCCACCACCCTGCTGACCTCCCTAATTTTATCTAGCACCCATTCAAACACCTTAGGAATCGGCTGAGAAGGCTCAGATGAAAGAATCATAGCCTTAGAAGAATTTGTAGCATGTGAACTTTTAACATGTTTCCCAATAGAGCAATGAAACCCGTCTAGGTTATAAGGTTCTGAGCCTTTCCTGCCCCCCTACACCGAACCCCCATCCTCCATACCCCTAACTTCCTCTAAAGTTTCCATGTTGCCAGCGCCCTCGACCTCCCTTAACTAGGCATCCAATGAAGTTCGGACCTCCATAGACTCCTTAGCAACCCGCACCTATAAGACTTTCGAACCAACGCCAGATTGACCAGAAAACTCCAACATCCGACGCAAGGGGGAAAGTCCCACCGTGGGGTCAATCATGCTTGGTTCCCGCAGCACACAATCGGGGCTAGCAATCCTCGTCCCTATATCCATCCTATACCCCTGTCGATCCTCCCTTTCACAGTCCTGCCCTAATATTTCCTCCAAACAAGGAGATGACGCTCTCAGAAGAGACAAAGTCATCCCCTTATCCCCATCAGCCTGTAAGCCCACCGAAACTCCTAGCTTGCACCCTGAGCTCTGATTTGGTGCACAGACGAACACTTCTTAACTGACTTGGTAAGACAGGATTAAACCTTCCTCTTCTCCCGACCTGGGCTTCCCCACAAGAGGTGAATCAGATGTCAATTGATTGGTTTCCAACAAACCCCCAATCTCCTCATCGCTAACATCAATACCCTCCTCAAATTCCTCAACCCCTTTCGCCGATAATGAGTTCACCAAACGGGCCTCCCTAATGGATCCCTAAGTGGCCAGCTGAAATTTCTTACCTGTCCCTCTCGAACAGGCACTTTCCGCTTCCGTCTCCAAAACCTGGGATTTGAAAGACCACAAAGCCCCTCCTCCACTCGGAGAATTACAAGGACTGCTCCAGAGTGTATTTGACCAGGAAGCCCCAACTTTCCCATTCAAATTATAGAACTGCCCTTCCTTTCTCCCATAAATGCCCCTATAACGACCTCAATTTCCTTCGATTTACCATCAACCCTGTCTTGGTTGTCTAGCCCATTAAGCCCCTTTGCCTTGGACTGCCCTTGGACCAAGCCATCCTTTCTAGCACCCACACCAAGCGGAATCCCCCCATCAGCCTGTTCCTCTTTATCCCCCCACCGTTATGGTTTGAATTCAAAATTTCTCCGAACCTTTGGTGCCATGACGCACGACCCACTTTCCCCATTGGCTTTTTGCCTCTGTCCACTAGCGCCAAAATATCCCTTCCACCATTCCCCGCCTCCGGCAACTCCAACTGCAGCACAGGGATCAATACTACTTGAAATTTCTTTCCCTGGTCGAAGAAGTCCATAGTTCGTGGTATTCTGAATAGGCAACATCTCTTATCAAGATATGAACCTCCCCCAACTCAGGATAATCAATCGCCAACGAATTCCTCCCCAGAGTGCCACCTCACAGCCCCCTAATGGCAGAAAAGATGCTCCTGTTCCAGAGATGGTAAGTTAGACCTACTATACGGATCCACTAGTCCGCCTTCACCTCCTTAGCCTCCAGGTTCCTAATATAGGAGACCACTGACTGAATGACGGTCCAAGTCTCTCCAAACCTTCCGATCCCCCTTCCACCAAAAACTTAGCCTCAATATAGTTTGAAAGAAGAGGATTCCTTGAAAATGATCCACCAGCTGCAAAATAGGGAGATATCGGCACAGGATAAATTCTGACACCACCCGCTAGCACTCCCCCTAGTTTGGAACTCCTGAACCCTCAAAGAACACCATGACCACCTCGATCCAACTCCCTAATGAGAGATGACCACTTGCATAAAAGGTTTTAATTCCCAAAGCAGTCCCGTGTCTCACAACCTCCGCCCCAATCTTCGCCTCCTCCCGCCACCCATCATTATCCTCCTGGTCCCTAGTCGACGCACTAAGAGAGGACCAAACGTGTTCATCCAACTGCCTGGGACCCTTACCACAACCTGTCACCGCTTCAGACCTATGATAGCCGTAATCCTCAGGTCCATTCATCTCCTTCGAGGTCAGTCATAGCAATCACCACATTCTCCCAGCTCTAACCATTCACATCGTCCGGGAAAACAACGCATCTAGCCTTGCCTTCCTCCGAAACCAAAGAAATCAAGAGGAAGCTTTCTCTGCCATTTTCTTTTCTTTGAACCATCGCCACTAACTTGCCATCCTTCCAGGTCCTGTCATATCTCACCGTCTTACCTCATACCCCCACCTCTTTCACCCTATCCAGGATCCACAAGGCCGATTCAAAGCGAACCATAACAAAGTGGAGGAAACCTTGCCCTCTTTCAATAATCTTAACGCAACGATCATTCCCCTGCCATACCTCCTCAAAATCCAAACTCTTGGATTCAACCACCGTAGTTCGCCTCCTCACCTAAATCGCCATCACACTTGATGCACAAAGAACACCATGTTTGGAATTTCAATATCAACAACCTCGATAAAACCCTAAAACTCGGCAGCAAAAGAAGAAGCTCTATTCTCCAACGTTCCCAAAGTGATTGATCTTCGATAGACAAGCAACAGAGATCCGCTACCACCAATCGCCTTCCGAACCAAAACTCTCTACAATGTTCTGAAAACCATTGATTTGGGTGAATTAAGGACCAATAACCTCTACAATGAAGGTATTGGTCCTTAATTCCAAGGTTCTAGATGTTGGTGTCGGTGGAAATATTGGTTGGGCCAAAATAAGACATGTAGATGTTGGAAAGAAATATTGTAAAAATCGTGGAAACTTAGGAAACAAATTATAACCTAATTGTATGAACATAAGGGAACAAAAGATTTATTAACAATGATAACCATTTTTAATACATAATCGTAGCTTATATTAAAACCTAATGGAATTGTATTATAATATTCTTAATAAATACATGTGTATTCATTAGGATTTTTATACATTATGATTGACAAATGGATTATAATCTATCTGGATAAACATAAGAAAACAAGTAGATTTTCTTCTTCTTTCTTCTTCTTCGTTTCCTTCCTTGTTTTATTTCCCTTTGAATTTATCGTTTTTCATACGCTTTTTGATCATGTCAACAATAAATCGATATTATGCAATAATACACTACGAAAGGGGAATATTTGCTTGACACCTTGACATTGTACATCGTGTTTACTGAAAAATTTAGGTTATGTAATGTAGTTAATGTTTCATGTTGGTGTAGGTAATGTTAGTGAAGGTCTTGATTGACATGGACATATGTCAAGCGACAAATATTGCATTTGAAATCATGCTTAATTCTTATGTTGGGATGCTTTAAATACTTTGGAACTCGAGTCATCTGCAGGCTGGCCTACAGGCCAGCCCTGTAGGCCACAGCCTAAAGATGACGTGTATTTCTTTTTAACTCAACTTACTTGACCATAGTTGCAACTAACCACCATTAAACCAAAGTTAGATAAGTCATTTTACCTTTTTTTTATTATAAAAAAACAACAGGAAAGTTTCTCTAAGACTGACGTTCTGGACTAAATACCAATGTCTTCACCGGTGATCGGAACTGTAGTCACCGGAGATGGAACTACCAGTGACTAGCAACAACATATACGATCCCATCTTTTGTCGACAAATCGGATGGTCGGAAGATTGGAGAAAACAGATAATTTAATGAGATTTTGAGGGAGAAAAGGAAGCAGCAGAGGGGATTTTGTTGATAAGATTTGGTGCTTCCTAGACAATTCAATGAATGACCCCATACCATGGATGCCTGGTTAAAAAAGCATTACATTGCAGGGGCAAGACAGTAAATGTATGTGCTGTAAAATTAAACTTATTTTTCTCTCCCTAAACGGAAAACAAATGAGGAACAATACAGGCCCTGGAGTAATTTTATTTTCGTCACTATGGGTGACAATATTTGACATGACCCGTGAGCTTGACACGAACCCAACACGAAATAAGCGGGTTAAGGTTGACTGTAAATGGGTTTTGGGTCAAAATGGGTCAACTCGCTTTGACACAATTAATAAATGGGTCGGGTTAGGGTTGACCTATATAGTCATATACCCTTAACTTGAGACAATACGAATCTGACCCGCTAACATGAATTACCACATAACCCACGAACCTGATGCAAACCCAACACGAAATAAGTGGGTTAGGGTTGACTGTAAACGTGTTTCGGGTCAAATGGGTCAACCCACTTTGACACAGATAATAAATGGGTCGGGATCTGAATCTGACCCACCAACATGAATTGCCATCCCTATTCGTCACCTTCTCAATAGAAAAAAACGAATTAATAGTAAGCAGCTAAGTGCCGTGTGACGCTAGCATTCGTTAGTCAAAATGGCTAAAAAGAAAAACTGTTTTATTGACAACTCGCCAGTGTATTTACAGTTGCCGCTGGTGAAGACCTTTCCTCTTGTTTTTTCTTTTAAGAGGTAAATGGATGACCTAACCTAACCTCGGTTCGTAATGACGGTTTGATGGTGGATGATTGAATACCAATGGTCAAGTAAGTTGAGTTAAAAAGAAAGACACATGTCATCTTTAGGCTGTGGACAGATGATCTGAATTGAATACTTTGGGCCTGTTTTGCATGTATCTTAGGAAGGGCTCCCATTATCTCTCAATTAATGTGCATATTTTGAGTGTGGTTTCCCCTTCCCCTTAAAGAAATTGTGTAGGTTTTATATGGATAAGTGAAGTGGACATATATTATTCATGTGACAAAAGGGTTTACATACTATAGTTTATTTTATCTATTGAACTTGTAATTATACATAGACATGGATGGTTCTTCTTAAAAACATATGATTATGAAGGGTTTTTGGTTTTGGATTGGGCCTCTTGCTCATAGGGTGCTTGAAGAGGTGGATGCCATTTTAGGGGCTTGGATTATGTGAGAACGAATCTCGTGAGAACTGTGAAAACGGCACCAGAGGGGCTGACACATCAGTACCGAA
>JAOXJP010125770.1:0-27732 GCA_025762735.1 Platanus orientalis | reverse complement strand
TGCACCCCCCCAAAAAGTGAAAATCACTTGTCGGTGCTGATGTGCCCTCCCCCTGACAGGGTGCAAAGAGGAGCAGAGGATAAGAGGAGTGAATACACTCCACTCTACAATTAAGGATATCACTCCCCTTAGGGTATCTTTAACTTCTTTAAAGCTCTATAAATAGAGTTGTTCTTTTTTAGAGAGAATCTTGTAACTTTTCTAAAGTTGTGAAAGCCTGGAGAACTTTAGAGGAGGTGGAGACTTTGAAGATTGGGTCGAATTTGCACCTTGTGTCTGGTTGCTTAATGAAATATTTTCCTATAATCTTTACTCATTTAAATCCTTGAATTACATATGGTGATTATGAGAGTTTTAGAATTAAGATTTTGAATTTTTTGAACATAATTAAATAAACTTTTTTTTTTCAGAATAACCAAACAATAAGGGAGGCTTTAGTGGTGATGCTAGTGGTTTGTCAAGGCATGGTAAGACTTTAACCATGTAAGACTTGAGGGTGGTCTAGGTGGTGGTGGTAGTAGAGGAGGTGTTGGAGGTGGGGGAGGCTTTGGGGAGAAGTGGAGGTGGTGGTTTTGGAAGTGGTGGCGGAGGTGGTGACAACAGTGGTTCTGGTCATGGTAAGGCATTTGGAGCTAGTGGTAGTGGTGTTAGAGGTGGCGTTAGAATTGTCACAGGTGGTGTTGGTGGAACTTGAGTCCATAGATCACACAACTGATTAATTATAAACTTAACAGAGAACGGCAAGGAGAAGGGGGGTAATTTGGGCATTTAATTAATAAACATTTAAGAAGTTTTGAAAGAACGACATGGCACGCTCCTATTTGCACTTGAGAAGCTCCTCTCAAGCATCTAGATGATCCTGTGTGCACATATAAATATATGAAATTATACAATAAGTGATTTTCCTGGTAAGTATGCCACATTATGCCTATTCTCAACTTTTCTATGAAAAATGTCTTGATTATAAAGAAAAAGAGTGATATATAAAGAAAACATATAAATGAAACAACAATGTGCTGAAATATAAAAGGAAAAAAAATAGAATATGCCTCCTAACTCTTCGTGATAATAGGTTCACTGAATCACTAATACGCTTGAATATAGGATGACTTTGCATCTAGATAGAAACTGGAAGATCAAGTTCAAGTTAAAGGATACACAATTCTTACAAAAGAAAAAAAAAAAAAAAGATCTTTTATACAATTCAACATATGGCAGTTGGTTGGGATCAGTGACCAAGTGTGCCCCAATCTTTGTAGGACGAACAAGTCCCTCTGGGAAGAGACTTATCCATCATAAAAATAAAAATAAAAATCACTTGACTTGGAGTTGCCATCATCTATTTTAATAATGTGAATGAATATTGATTTTGAAAATAAGGTTTTAATTTTCAAAATGTTATGAAAATATCATACTCCATAATAAACTAGTTGACTCTCAAAGATTCGTAGGTAAGTGGTTTAGCTATGAATCGTGAAAGGCGTTATGTACTTTACCTGTTCATCTGCTTTTGCTGTTACCAATTTATACCCATTACAAGTATTGATCAACTAAAAAATAATAGTAATTATGTGATTAGATTTAGATGGATTAAATAATTTGGATATCGCTGCCAGAGACTTCATTTTGGCCAAAAATGGGTGTTAAATTGCCCAAAAACTTAATTAAAAAAAAATCCTACATCTAAAATAGTAATGATTTCCACATAAATGTTATTTATACATGCGATGATTATAAAGAGAACATGCAAGATGAAAAGAAAACAGAAGAAATATAAATAAATAAAAAATGGAGACAGAGGTATTTACTTTCTTATGTCGACCTCTTTAGCAATGTTCTCCTTTAGGGGGATTTGACGTCTCCCAAATAGAAAAGAAAGATGGAAGAAGAGAAAAGGAAGCAAGGTTTGCTATGGATATTTCGAGTTTGGAATCACCATTAGTCAGATTCCTAAATAATCTTGATTGATGCAAATATTAGGGCATGATAAATCATGTAATCATCTATTGAGGAATCGCCACCCAATCCAGAGGAAAATATGATTCAAGTGAACCCATTTGTCTGTTGTTAAATTGATGGGCCACCACCTCTTGGAGGAGCTATAGGCCCATAGCCTAGCAACATGACCTAGCTTGATCCAAGGGCCAAAATGTTAACCCATGCCCTACTCATAATTGGGATGGCCCAAAGGCCCGTGTATCCAGCCCAAAGATAGAATTTGTATCCTTTCTTCCCATTCAATGTTCCCTTTCACGCAATCCCCATTCCCTATTATGCCAATCCAATGGTGAGAAGAGACATCAAATGAAGGCACCTCGACAATAAGTGTTAGAATCATCTCCAATTTGACTAGAAACATATCACACCACTACCAAAAAAAAGAGAATGATTAGATGTGTTGACACAGACCTCTATTAGCATGCCATTGATTGACACGTGATGGCATTTTGAATTTGGTCTCTTTTTGGACACCTACTTTTTCATTTGAACGCTTTTAACCCCAATCACAATACATGTAAGCTTACAATTCACCATACAGGCACTTTTTCATCACAGGTAATCCAACTCCCAGAGGGACAATCATTCTCCATATTATAAATCTATTCCCGCGTCTACGTACTTACATGCAAACGAAAATCTCTATACGGATATGGCGACTGCAGGTTTTTTTTTTTTTTTTTAACAAAAGAGATCTTTGCTCGATCTCGATGTTTATGTTTTTCTTTCAGTTCTTAAATCCTTGTGAATTAGAATTTATTGGATTGATAGGCTTTTTACGATTAAATAACTATATATTAGGTTTTTTCAACACGATGAACAAAAGAAAAAGGTTTATTAATTGTTAGGGTTTATGCCCCACGATTCCATGCCTTAATTTGATGATGGCCTAGATCAATGCAACACACGACAATAGAGCTGCAAATTTGTTTTTTTTTTTTTTTTTTTGTTTTTAATCAATCCTCTACTCTCTTTAACCCTACAAGTGAATACCCTCCAGAGAATCACCAAGAGCTTTTCTTGTAACCCTTTTACAATCTTTTCGCAAAAGCTCTTAAAAAGTAATTTGATCTCAATTGAGCCCATACGTTCTTGTCAGTTGTCACCTCTTGAACTCATACAGTATGTTAAAAAATTTATGTTACTTCTTCTGTGGGAAAAAAAATTTTAAAAAAAGTCTACTCTTTCAAGTGCCTCTCATCTTGTGTGCTTCCTAAATTAATATTTGATTATTATTGAAATCCTCTAGTCTTTCAATAACTAACTATAACTCTCCTACAAAATATTTCGTTCACATTCAGCGAAGAGGATTGGCAATTTTTTTGTTGGGTTTAGGGTTTTGTCTGCGTTGTTTGATGTTGTTTACAAGCTTTGATGATTCCTCTTTGTTTCCTCTGGTTAGAAAATGTAGCTTATATTAGCTAGGAAACATGGAGAAATTAGTAGTGAATTATCTAAATTTCCTCATAGAGAAATTAGTACTGAATCATCTAAATTTTCTTGATTATCTTACTATTTGTTGGCGCTTGCAGTGGCATTTAAATCAAGGGAGGGTCATCGAAAGCAACTTGAATTGCTAGAAGCACGAAAAGCTGGGCTTGCACCAGCCGAGGTTGATGAAGATGGAAAAGAAATCAACCCTCATATTCCTCATTACATGTCATCTGCACCTTGGTATCTCAATGTTAAGAGACCGGTACATTACCTTTTTTTTTTCTCTTTTTTTTTTTAATCTTACTTTTTTGCATGCTAATGATTTATATGCTGATATAAAAAAAAATGTTTTGCTTCATTAATCAGAGTTTAAAACATCAAAGAAAATGGAAATCAGATCCAAATTACCCAAAGACCTGGTATGATAGAGGTGCACATATTTATTAATTAAGCTGATAAATATAGGAAGGGTGCTTGTGAAAAGTAAGTACAACTTATATCTTTCTTTTGTTTTTTCTTGCTTTATTTGGAAACTTAGTAATGGTTTGGGTATCCAACTCACCTGTTCATTGGTTGAGAATATATGAACCCAAAATAGTGGCATTGGAGCATAATTGTTGTGTCACTGCATTGTAAGTAGGAATTGACCTCCAATCGATGTTGTTTATATGTGGAGACCTATGTTGATGCCAAAATACTCCAAAGCTTAATTTTATACTATATAAATATATTATGTATCTGTGTTTCTATTTCATTTTGTTAATCACTATTACAAGTAGAACAACAATAAAGCCTTATCCCAACTAGTTGGGTTGGCTACACAAATCCTATTCCCCAACATTCCAAATGCTTTGAGTGGGGTTTTTTGACACAGCTCTCACCCCTTTATCTGGGTTTGAGATCAATAGTGCAAAAAATAACTGCTCGGATTTTTATGTTTTTTTTTCCCATCATTACTGTAATATAACAATTCTGAATTTTATGGTTCTGATAAAAAATATATAAAGGGTATGTGATTCCTGTTTTTAACATATATGCTTGAATTGCAAAATGGGATGCTTCCACATTTAATCCTTGATTATGAGCTGTGGTAACAATGTGAGCACTAGTTGAATGAGTTTATTATTTGCTTGTTACAGTTGTGGGGCAATGACACATAATGCCAAGTCATAAGTGGAAAGGCCTCGAAAAACAGGAGCAAAATGGACAAACAAGAACATTGCCCCTGATGAGAAGATTGAGACCTTCGAGCTGGATTATGATGGCAAGCATGACCCATGGAATGGATACGATCCGGCGACCTATGCCTGCGTTATTGAGAGATACGAAGCTAGAGATGTGGCCAGAAGGAAAAATCTTAAAGAACAGCAGCTGAAAAAAATGGAGGCGAAGAACAATAATGGTGAGGATGATGAGGACGATGAAGATGCCCTGAAGGTTGAAGCTAAGGTCGATGAGAGCAAACAGATAGATTTTGCAAGAGTTAAGAAGCGTGTGCGTACCACAGACGGGGGCAGCACTGGATCAGTAAGGTAAGGCTTTTGAATATCTATTTGCATAGATAGTGTTGATGGTTTGTTCTCTTATAGAGAAAGGATCTCCTACACCCAAATTGTCTGTCCCCTCATGTCCCACTCACAAATGGGTGGAGTATATATCCGAGTGATTGTCTGTGTTGACACAGGCCTATGTAGGCGTGCCATTGATTGACACATGATGTGTTTTTGAATTTGGTCTCTTTTTTTACACCTAAACACTGTTTTGAACCCTAAACACAATATGTGAGCTTATAATTCACCATAAACACTGGACACTTTTTCATCACAGAACATTTTCTTCCAAAACTATATTAGTGCAATTAAAAGAGTTTAGAATTTATACAGAGAATAGGGGTGGGTGTGAAAGAGGATTATGTTCAGGAAAGATAGATGGTGCAATCAAATGCCCTAAAAAATAAAGTTCCCCAAAAATTTACAGGATTGCAGTAAAATAAGAGAGCAGCAAAGGTTCGAAGTTTTGGTTTCGGTCCCCATGGAAATGGAAATGCATTGTGGAAATCATGGAAACTATCAGAAACCATGTAAAATTCATGGAAACCATGGAAACATTATGAAAACGTTAGAAACTTTAGATGAAACGTCAGAAAATGATAGAATAAACACCAATACACACCTAGGAATAATTACATTGTACTAAGAATTAAAAAATGATAAAAATTACCCATACCAAAAAAATATCTTAATCTAAACCACAAATGTTAAATAGTGAATTAACCAACTCTCCCAAAACTTTTAAGGAGCTAAAGAGAGACACAAGTTAATATACTTCAACATCCTCCTCAGGAGGAACACTGTTCTCTCCTGGGACCTCACACGGGGAGCCAAGTGTGAGTCCACACAATGCGTACATACACGCACACACAACATCCAGGAAAATGCTTCCATCAAGATTCGAACTTATGATCTGGTTTGCCTCTGATACCATGTTAACACTAACTAACCAACTCTCCCAAAACCTTAATGTGTTAGGAGAGGTACCATTTAATATACTTCCACAACAAATTCATGACTTTCATGTAAATCTGATGTACCACTTACACAATCCAGAAAGTAGGAAAATAGCTTTTTGAAAGTAGGAAAATAGCTGAATAAATCTATACCATTATAGCCAACATGTTATGAACTTACTTAGCCCATGGCCAGCTCTATAGTTGAGTTGCCTTTGATTTTTTGTCCATAAAGATACTTTCTTTTTTTTTTCAATTTTTTTTATCAAATATAAAAAAAATTACCGTAAAACATAGGAGAAAACAGATACACATACATTGTATGTATATTTTTATTACTTTATTATTAAAAAAATAAATAGAATTTTTTTTAAAGATGCTATATTGCAACATTATGTAGATCATGCATGCTTATATCATATAAATTAATCAAACCAATTTTTTTTATATCACTTCTTGAGTAAAAATGTATTTAATTTGTTTATTTAAAAAAATTTCAACTCCATGAAAGTGTTGATCGGGCAAAAACATATTTTATTATCTTATAGAAAATCTACTATTAAAAAAGTCATAATTTTAAACTTACCAAAGCTCTCAACTATTGGGGTTTTGGGTTGGATCTTTTGATCCAGAACCAAATCATGGTTTTTTTATTCAAATGGAGTCATAAAATTTGTATACAATAGCTATAAATCAAGGTTTTTTTTTTTTTTTTTTAAAAACCTTCTAAGAAAATGAGTTTTATAGAGGTTAACGATACTTTCCTTCGGTTTTGATATAGTATCAATGAGTTTCCATCAATACCTTTCAAAACATAACATTTTAACGAAAAGTGCAAGATATCAAAAATATGACACGCATCATAAAAAAATGTAGTTTTAAAACTACATGCTGGTTTCATATCAGAACCCATGAAAACGACACATATCAATTAGTTTCAATGGTTTTGTGTCAATACTTAACACTATTAGAGTGGCAGATGCAGATTATGTAGATAGAAACTAAGGACAGGTGTGTAGCAGCCTCAAGAAGGGTGTTAAATGATTGGGAGATTTCATCATTAGTTAGACTGTTGGACAGGTTTGGAAGATATCATATCACACCAAATGTTGAGGACAATGGATGGTGGGAGCCAGGTTGGGAAGTACACTCACAGTTAGGTCCTGCTTCAAACTGCTTAATCCTGCCCAACCAGCGAATATTCTGTGGAAGGAGATATGAGTCAAGGCAATTCCATCGAATCCAAATTTTATTTGGACTGCTGTGTGAGGTAAGATCATGACAGTAAACAATCTATCAAGAAAGCGGTTTCTACTTCCCAAATGCTTATCATTTGTGTTATGGTGATGCAGAGTCAATATTTTTTTTTTTTTTTTTACTTACCAATTCATTGTCTATACACGATGGAGGAATGGACGGAAATGATTAAAGAGATTGGAAAGATCTGGGTAGTTCCACAACTCCGAAGGTGTCATTAATGGGATGGAAGAATGGGGTGTTATCAGACAGGGGAAGCAAATTTGTTGGGGCTTTATTGTTTTGCTTCTTTTTGCTGTTTTGTGCATGGGGATGGGGCGGGGTGTACTCCAAAAGGAGCTCCGGTAGAGTTGTAATGGAAATGTAATGGTGAAGTAGATTTTCTATGTAGCTGGCTGTAAATTTTTCTGGGGGTACCTCGCTCTCTTTTTTAACAAAACATTTTTCTTATTAAAAAAAAAAAAGAACACTGATTATATTTATAGCCATCTAGTGAGTTATAACTTCAATGAGCTAATTAACCTTAATACATATTACCAATATCCTATCACCTCAAAGTTTTAGCTATGAAAAATAAAAGTGCCAACTAGTAATGATGAACCCATGATTATGACATCTCATCATGGCACCACATTAATGTCATTTATAAGAGTACCATAGTTCATACAACAGATGGAATATTGACACATTCAGACACAAAAATGTAGCTGCATTTAAGAAATACGTAGAATCTAAACATACAAGTAGCATGCCCAGCCACATCAATAGTCTGGAGCAAGCTACTTAGTTATTTCAGGAATATAAACTAACTATTCAATTACTCAGTATCTAGATATCACGCTACTTTCCTAATTTCAGCTTCTATATTATAGGTTATAGAGGGAATGATTCATTCACTTGTACTATAAAACCTGCTTGCCTAACAAATCAATAGCATATCCCAAATGTCATATCTATACAAAATCAGCCACTGAAATACTTACGTGATGTAAGATTGCAACTAGTCATCTTGTTTCTTCAACATACTTTCAAGTTTCACATCTGGCAAACTATACACACGGTCAAATATCTAATAACTGTGTAGAGAGGCTTTCCTTAAGTTCACAGAAAATATGAGAACTCATCTGAAAAAGGATACTCTAAAAGTTGCATGCTCCAAACAAAAACTGCAAAAAATGAGAATTGTGAGAACCAAAGTTCATCATAGACTTACTCTTGCCATGTTAAAGGAAGGAAATCTCGAAAATGCTTTTGAAAGAACCTCGTCATTCACTTCATTACCAAGATCTCCACAAAATAAGCGAAAATCATCTGCAAAATACCCTCCATATTAGAAAACCTTAGAGATGCATCAATCAAGAGAAAAAAGACATAAATCATAAATGAAGTAATAGACATAAAATACATAATGAAGTGTAGTTAGCATCTTATGAAATCATATTGATCAAAATGTTAATCAGAATAAGAAAGAAGAAAAAAAGAAAGAAATCAAAAAGAGAAAGATTAATGCGAGGATGGATTGGCTATGCTCAAATTTGTAAAGCATCTTAGTACTTGTTTGTGAATTCACAACCAGGACATAGAACAACTCCTTCATAATTATCAAGTTAACTTCTAGTTTTCTTTCCATCATATTGATTTTCAGACATCACATTATTCCACAATGGACATCAGATTTACACGGGAATTCCTTCAAACAGTAACCCAGACAAGGAAGTTGTCCCATATCCAGGAGCACCTCGAGCACAAAGACTTCACACCATGTGCCCTTATGGCATCCCTAGGCACTGTGAGGTGCAAGCAGACAATACCAGCAGAAGTTCAAGGGCCTTCAGCTCTAACTCCATTACGCTTGGTATGACAACTGATCTGGACAACAGAAGATTATAAAAAATCATCATCTAAAAACATACCCCAGCATTGCACCAATTGAAAATTGAATTCCTGGCCAACCTTGGTGCAGCCACATGACTTACTATAACATTAGGCCTAGGTAGGCAGTAAACCACTCTTTCAATTGCTAAGCAGCCAAAAATTCCTTAAAGCATTGTTTTTTGCAGCACAATTGAATACCTCCAAAATAATACCTTGATCATACAAAAGGCTAGAGGATAAGCAAGAAAAACTCACCCTCGTTTCTCCCAGGCCCCAACCACCATGAAAAGAAGCTCTTTACCCAATATCATGACAATGAACTACCACTAGAGACATGCCCTCCTTCTTATTTGTTTTTTGGTAGTAATTGAATAAATGGTTCAGTTGGTGGAGAAAAGTTTTGGACCCAAGTTTCTTGTATCAGCATGCAAAAACTTTTAGTCCTTGGTTTCACGAGCAATACAAAACCACCCCAATGGGCCATCCAACTAAAATACAATAGAATCCCAATTAAAAACCCAATCATGGAAGTGCAAGTTCACAAAAGAAGGAGAAAAACAACTCCAGGTATAAAGAGAAACAATCTTATTTGACAGATTATGATCCGCCATGTGCTGGTCCTCGAATATCCACCGGTTCCTCTCCATCCATAACCTCCAGCAAATAGAAAAGGGCAGCCACCTCCAAAGGTCCTTTCCCCACTGCAAAAGACCTGATCCTTTAGACTGAACATTCCAATAAAGGTCTTCCATTGAGCCTGGTGCAACCCAGCAGCTAGTAAATCTTTTCATACAACCCGAGACCCAAAAAGAGTGCATACAGTGTAAGAACAGATGATCAGACAATTCTTCCTCCCGGAAGCATAAATTGCATCAGTTTGCCATCATGGTACCTCCAGCTTGGAGCCGATATTGAGTAGGGGGTTTTCCATGAATTAATATCCACATGAAAAAAAGCCACCTTAAAAGGAACTTTTGATTTCCATAAGAACCTAGCAGGGCAAGGAGAGTTAATGTTCACATTAATCCTCTTAAAAAAGGATGAAACCAAAAAATAACCCTTTAGGATCTCTCGTCCATACTTCTATCATCCAATCTATTGTTAATTTTGACGTTATCAAGGAAATGCATCAGATCAACAACATCATCAATCTCCCAGTCATTTAAATGTCTTTTGAGGTTCAACAGCCAACTGGTAGAGTTCTCATCTTGTCTATAGTGTTGCTGAACAGTGCCTTCTTTTTTACCAGCAAGCTGAAAAATCCTCAGAAAAACCATATTCAAAGACTTAGCAGAACACCAGGCATCCTTCCAAAATAGGAACATACCTCCTTTCCCCGCTTTAGTTGCAATGTTGTTACAAAAAATATCATACACCTTAGTAATCCCTTTCCAAATACCAGTCCCAGTCCCATAAGCCCCTTGTGGGATTTTGCTATCCCGGCCCATCTTAGTAAGACCGTACTTGGCAGCAATCACCTTGCACAACAGGCGATTCTTCTCCACCAAAAAAAAGCCACAACCACTTACCCAGAAAGGCCTTATTCATTTGTTTCACCGACCGGATACCCAACCCACCTTGATTGACCGGCCTGCAAATTTGATTTCACCCCACCAAGTGAAGTTTTCTATCATCCTCATGAGAATCCCATAAATAATTGCATTAGATCTGCTCCAATCTATCAACTACCTTTTTAGGAGGAGAAAAAAGGAATAAGAAATATACCAAGCGGTTAGAAAAGATGCTTTTCAGCATAGTAAGTTTACCACCTTTCGAGAGGTATTATCCTTTCCAAGATGGCAGCCTCTTCTCAAATCTCTCGATCAAAGGATTCCACAGCTCTTTAGATTTACATTTTGCTCCCAAAGCAAGGCCCAAATAGGTCAACGGAAACCTATCCACTTAACATCCCAATATATTAACCAGATCCCCAAGGTTGAGACAATCACCTACTCTGATCATCTTACTTTTTCTCAAGTTAATCTTTAGACCCAATGCAGCTTCAAATAACAATTGGATGCATTGGAGGTTCTGTATATGACTGACATCTAGATGCATGAAGAGGAGCATATCATCCGCAAACTGCAAGATGGGTATTTTGGGCCCATTTGAATTCATCTGCTACCCATTCAATAAATCAGCCTCTTCAACACCAAATGTGGTTCAAACACAATGAATTACAGGATTCATGATGCATTAACTTAAAAAGTTAAGGGAATCAATGAAAACAAACCATCAATAAGAAATCGAATGCTAGGAGACCGGATGACCGATGAAAGGTGCTCGATGGCGAAAGGGGCCACCACCGTGGGCGGTTCCCAGTCTGATTCCCAAGGCTAGGAGAGCACCACCTCAAGAGTTTTAGGATGTGGGGTTGATTATCACCTCTAGGGTTTTACGAAAAAGATGCCAAAAGGGGGGGAGCATTCTTTTAAGGAGACAACTCTGAAGAATTTAGCTTGGCCTGAAATCCTTGCTCCTAAGGTGGAGATGGGAGGGAAACACCCAATGATTTCGTACAGTCGAAGGGATTTAGAACCCCAGTTATCAAGGATACAATTGTGCATGGTCGGTAGAGTGGTGGGCAAGCAGAAGAGCATCAATGCTCTTCGGATTTGAGGGAAGAAAGTCTGAAAAATCACTGGCGAATTGTAGATTCAATTCCTTCCCAAAGGGCTCTTTCTTCTCAGCTTTCCCTCTATGGTGGAATCTCGCTGGATTTTGCGTGAAGGAGTTCGTCGGTGGGATGGTGGCGGGATTCTTCTGGATGTGTGGCATCCAATCGCCGGTTGTTGTAGGAAAAAAGAGGAAGATGGTGGCAAAAGTGTTTGGGTGTTTGGTTTATCGTCCATCTTTGGGGAAAAACTACCTTTGATGAAATTAGAGCTCTTTGTGGGGGTTTGGAGGAGATTGTCCACAATTAGTCGAAATCTAGGGAATGGGTAGAGCTTAAGGTTCATCGACCAGAGTTGGCTCCAGCAGCAGTCTGGTTATCTGACGGTATGCTAGCTTATAGGGTAGCTATTTGGAAGAGGGAGCTATCTAAGGTGATTTCGTTGTAAGATCTGGTCAGGGTAAATTTTTCTGATACTGGAGATGTTAGATCGGAGCATGACCGATGGTGTGTTGGGCGAAGTTCAAATTTTGAATCATATGGGAAAAAAAATGGTGGAAGTCGAGGAGGAAAGCAAGACAAAAGACGGGATCTGAAAAATTGGTCGAATGATGGTCGGAGCACCAAGGAACAAAAACGGTCGAACTGAGTGGACCAACTATCAAACCCGGGTGGTGTTGATAGGGGAAGGCCTTTCGTAAAAGGGTCTAATGCTCGTGCAGAAGCCCATTTGAAGAGACCTAGGTCTTGTGGGCTGTGGGTTAGGGGTTTTCGAAATGACCCATTTATCAAGGTTCGTTCCCTTTTTTTTATGAATAACACAGAATTTTATAAATAGAAAGGGAAAAAGATACAAACAAGTAGCAAAATAGCTACACAAAAACACCCAAACAAAAAAAGAAAAAACTACATCACCACTTCGGAAGCAAATCCCCTTCAAAAATAGAATTTTGCCCAACATTCCATTTAACTATTCTATTGGCTAAGGAGTTTTGGATCCGAGGGACATGAACAAGCTCGGCTTCCAAAACATTGATGAGATACTTGATCTCCCTAGAAAATGGTGTAGGGCTAGGTCCACGACTCAAGTTGTTAGGGATATGCCAAACTCTTAGTGACTTGAAGGGGCTTACCGAAACGATGCTAGTCGTCACAGATATGAGATAAAACATCTGCAAGGGTGATTGAGGCAAACAATCGCTCCTTCGAAGAACCAGGGTGATACATTTTCGGAGCGAAATGAGTGGACGGTAAAGGCTCCTAATGGCAATGGCTCTGTGTCCCCTAGAAAAGGTAGGTCAAAGGTGATTCAGGGAAGAGGATGGCTCTTCCTAGTGTAGTGATCAAGGAAAGAGTTCCATCTCTTATTCAGTCTAGAGAAAAGGGTGCGGAAGGTAAAGGGAAAGCCAATATTTGCTCCCATTTATCCTTGGAAGAGGAGGATGATAATATTTGGTGTGATTCTTTGGAAGTTGCTTCGCTATGATAGCATTGAGAGGACATGGTGTTGGGGGAAGGCTGCAGCAGGTCTCGGTGGGATGGGGATCACCCGAATCAGGTCTTGGTTTGTTAGAAGGGGTGGATGATGTTGAGGTTTTCCATGAGCCGAAGGTAAGGAGACACCGAATGTGTGGGGGCATTATACTTCAGAGGCCTCTCTTGAAGATTGTCAAAGTTGGGGAGCCCAAATGGAGGAATATGGAGGAGGATGAGGGTATTACAGAAGCGAAGCCACTTTGTTCCCCCCTCCTTTTGTGTAGTCAAAATTGGATGATTAAAAAAGTGGTTGAGGTTAAAAGAAGGCTGGGGTGTGCGTTTACTGGCTTGGAGGACAGGGTTGAAGACCTCTTTTGGGAGATTGAAAGAAGAAGAAGCTGGAGCCCCAAGAAGTCAAAATACATACTTGAAAGGCAAAAATGAGGGAAGAAACCCAGGGAGCTGAAAATTTTAAGGTCCGAAATTTATTATGGTAAAAAAGACAGGGGGAGGAACAAAAGGAGGGGGAGAAGATGTTCATCTCAATATGTGTCTCATGATGAAGCCAACAATCTGTACCTGGAATATTAGGGGATTAAGAAGGGCAAAGAAAAGATGGGGGATTCGTGATATGTTACGAAGGTGGAAGGTGGACATTTTCATTATTCAAGAAAAAAATGTTCGAAATTTGGGGAGGGGTTAGACTGTTGATATGTGGGGAAGGTCTTTTGATTTAATTCATAAACAAGTGGAGGATACAACAGGAGAAATTCTAGTTGCCTGGGATAAGAATGTGGAGGAGGTGTTAGATAAAAAGGCCAGGGATTTTTCTATTTCAATTTTATGCAGGAGCAAGGAGGACGATCGTAAGTGGGCTTTTTTAGGGGTGTATGGGCCTACGGATCATATTGATTTTGAAGCGGTCAGGGATGAACTTTACCAAATTAGTGCTGATTAGAATGTGCCTTGGTGTATAGGGGGGACTTTAATGCAATTAGATGCCCAGGGAAAGACTGGGGGCTTTCAATTTTACTCGTCATATGTGGAGTTTTAACGACTTCATTAAGGAGATGGGCTTGGTGGATTTGCCTTTAAGGGGAGCCTCTTATACCTAGTCTAATTCTAGAGTGAGTAGTTGTCTAGATCGTTTCCTCTTCTCATCTGATTGGATGGAGCATTTTTCTCTCCCAAGAGGTGCTCCCTCGCTCAGGTTCGGATCACTCTCCCAATTTTGCTTCGTCCTATTACATCTTCTTCAGGACCTCGTCCTTTCAAATTTGAATTGGTGTGGCTTGAAGCTCCAGACTTCAAAGATAAAATTAAGTGGTGAGAGGGCTTTCCTAGTTTTAGATTTAGGCAAAAATAAAAGATGCTCAAAGACTACATTGTGAAGTGGAGGAAGGAAGAGTTTAGAGGTTTAGAGGAAAGGAAGTCTTCTTGCTTACGCAAATTAAAGGCTCTTAACCTTAAGGGGATGACCTTTAGGTTAAATGAGCAGAGGGGGGAGAAAAGGGAGGTTGAAAGAGATTACAATTTATTGTTGAAAATAGAAGAGATTTCATGAAGGCAAAGGTCATAGGCTGCTTGGCTTAATGAGGGGGATCGAAAAACAATTTTTTTTTTCATAAAATGGCAAACTGGAGGAGATCCATCAATTAGATTAGTAGACTCAAGGTGCAAGGACATTAAGTCTATGACTAAACGAAGATTCGGGATTACATAGAGGAATACTATATTGATTTGTACCGAGACCCTTTTTCCAATCCGTTCGACCTTGGAGGGGGTGGAGTGGGATACTTTAGGGGATGATCAGCGATCTGGTCTTGAAAGACCTTTCTCTACTGAGGAAGTTTTAGCTGCTCTCAACAACATGGAAGATGACAAAGCCCCAGGCCCGGATGGTTTTCTTTCTAAGTTTCTTAAAACTTGTTGGGATGTGGTGGGAAAGGAAGTCTTAGAAATTTTTATCAATGGTGCAGAAATTTGAGTATCACTTTTATCACCCCCATTCCTAAAAAAATGATGTTTTTAAAATGAAGGACTATCATCCCATAAGCTTGGTGGGTTGTTTCTACAAAGTTCTGGCCAAGACTCTTGCAATCAGACTCAAACACGTTTTTTGCTCTATTATTCTGGAGACGCAAAATGCATTTTTACCAAGAAAACAAATCATGGATTGCCCTTTGCTGGCTAATGAATCCATTGATGTTATGCTCAAAGCTGGATGGCCCAAGATTGTTTGCAAGGCTTATATGGAGAAAGCTTTGGATCATGAGAACTGGGGGTATCTTGATTGTATTCAAGAGCGTATAGGTTTCGGCACCAAGTGGAAGAATTGGATAAAAATTTGTATATCTTCTCCTTCTTTCTCTGTGTTGGTTAATGGCTCCCCCAAAGGTTTTTTGAAAGTATAGGTCTAAGAGATGAAGATCCGTTTTCCCCTTGTTCATTTTGGTGGCTGATCTGTTGGGGAGATTATCTGTGAAAGTTGAAGTTGTGAGTCTCTTTGAAGGTTTTTCGGCTATTGAAGGGAGCCCTGTTGTCCCATTTATCCAATTTGCGGATGATTCATTGTTCTTGCTTAAAGAGGATATGGAAGGCCTTAGAAATTTGAGGTGTATCCTCTTGATTGTAGAGGCTGTTACTGGGTTGAAAGTTAATCGGAGTAAGTTGGCTCCAAGTCCAATGGGGGTTGTGCCTGAGATTGATGAGCTGGTTAATGTTCTTGGGTGTGATGTGCTTCCCCTGCCTACTTCTTATCTTGTGCTCTTTCTTGGTGCAAAATCGTCTTCCCTTTCGATTTGGAATCCAGTATTAGAAAAATTGGGTAATAAGTTGGCTCATTGGAAAGACAACTAGCTCTCTTATGGTGGAAAACTAATACTGATGAAGAGCATGTTGGCTAATGTGCTTATTTATTTTTTATCCCTTTACAAGGCTTCGGCTTCTATTGTATGCAAGCTGGAAAGATTACAGAGGGACTTTTTGTGGGGGGTTCAAGTCAAGGGAAGAAAAAGATTCACTAAGTGGGATGGGATAACATTTGTAGTCTGGTGACCCAAGGGGGATTGGGTATTCGGTCAAGGAGGGAGATGAACAGAGTTTTGCTTATTAAATGGTTATGAAGGTTTGGATCTAAAAGAAATGAGATTTAGAGGTGTTTGATTCTGACTAAATATGGGGAAGGTAGGCTCGGTAGGACTAGTAGTTTCCTGGCGGGTCCTGTGGGGTGTGGAGTTTGGAAGGGCATCATGTCAGACATGGATGTGTTCTTCAGGCTTGTCAAGTTTAAAATTAACAAGGGGAATACGGTCAAATTTTGGTTGGATGCATGGTGTTCTAGGGAGTCTCTCAGCATTCTCTTTCCATCTTGTCTTAGCTTAGCCTCTTTCAAGAGTGGGTCGGTGCAAGATCATATGATTAGCTCTAGAGTCTTTTGCTCGTGGGACCTCAAGCCTAGAAGGAATTTGAACGATTGGGAGATCGAAGAAATGAGGCATTTGATGGATATTCTAGAGAAGTATCTGGTGAGAGATTAAGAATTGGAGGATGATATGATTTGGCTTTGTGATGAAGATAGAGGGTTCTCAATCAAGTCGATGTATGATGCATTATATCCTCAAAAGTAGGAGTTTTTTTCCTGAAATCTTTGTTTGGAATCCTTAAATTTAACTTAAAGTGTCTTTTTTTTATGTGGAGGTTGTGGTGGGATAGAGCTCCAACTATTGACAATCTAATTCGTTTAGGGATGTTGATTACTAATTGGTGTTATTTGTGTATCTCTGTGGAGGAATCATCTGGCCACCTCTTTATTCATTGTCCAAGGGTGATTCCTTCATGGAATTATTTCTTCGGCCGGTTTGGTGTGGTGTGGGTCCAACTGGAGTCAATCAAAGGCTTTCTTAAGTGTTGGCCCTCCCAGAGGTGCAGAAATTGGAGTATGACTGACTGATAGGCAGTTATGGTGTTTAGTTGCAATGGCTCTCTAGTGATTGGTCTGGGAGGAACATAACAAGAGACTTTTTTATGGTTCCCAGAGACAACCCCGAAAGGTGTTGGATGATACCCATTTCAGGCTTCATGACTGGCTTTATGGCTCCTCTAATAGGATTAGTCCTCCATTTGAGTCTTGGGTGTTTGATTGGGATCGGTCGATTTTTCATTCTATTTAGCCTTTTTGTGTTGTCTCCTTCGTTGCTAGCATTACTCATGCTAGTCCTATTGCTTTCTTTGTTGATTGGCTAATATATTACATTTCCTTTTAAAAAACAAAAAACAAAAACAAAGCACCATTCGGCTAAAGGCCTCAGTTACTAAGATAAAGAGGAATGGTGAGAGAGTGATGCGAAAATCGTCAAGAGACTTATATACATGCTTTCCCACAAGAGGGCCAAATTCATGGAGAAAAGGTGTTCCCAAAAGGTTCTTTTTATGTTTAGGGTTGTTTCCAGAAAGTTTTATGATTAATTTATTAGGGTTTATTTTATTTTAGGGTTGTTTCTGGATTTTATTTAGGGATTTATTTTCAATATAACTAGGCCCTAAATGCCTTGGAAAAGGGAATGAAACATTAATTTAAGAACTTCAAATAATAGATTAAAGGTTTAGATGCAATTAGGGAGTTTCAATTAGGAGCCTTCTAAAAATAGGAATCCTATCTTTTAAGAAGTCTTTTGTTTAGAAAGTTGGTTTAGAGTAGGAGTCTTGATGGGTTCAAGGAGTCTTGTGAGTCAATTATAAATAAAAGAAGGCTTTAGAATGTAATTCAATTTTAAATATTGAATAAAGATTGGTGTGATTTTGGAGTCCCACAAGTGGGTACCTTATCTTTTCCTGGGTTGTAGCCATAGTGATGTAGAACAAACCTAAGAATCACTAATATCCCATGCAAACCACCAAAATAG
This sequence comes from Platanus orientalis, assembly GCA_025762735.1. Lineage (NCBI taxonomy): Eukaryota > Viridiplantae > Streptophyta > Magnoliopsida > Proteales > Platanaceae > Platanus > Platanus orientalis. The sequence continues at coordinate 9,668 of JAOXJP010125770.1, read as the reverse complement.
ATTAGTCCATAAAGAAATAGCAGTTTAAGACTTTAGTCAAGCACTTACGAGGTCTGCTTGCGGCTTGTAATGATGTTTAATTGCTCAAACAAGGTTATTCTTCAGTCAATCGTCATAATCCAGCCCATAGAACCTTTCTAATGCGGAATGAAACCCTAGGATCAAGATTAGAGATGGCGTCCACAAAGAGTATTCAAAGGACAATAAGAAGGGGCTGTAATGGAGTTGAAACAATGGTTACAATATGCAAAACAATGCCAGAAAGTCTGCTGTAAAAATATGGACAGCAATGCTACTTCACAATATACGAAGAAAATCCAAGAGAATGGGTATTATGGCTATTTTTAGACTTCAACAATGAGTATATATGTTATAGTATGAATAGGTATCAAGCCCACACTGAATAATTAGCAAGATAGGGTCAAGAGAATACCAAATTATAACCAAAATTTTGATCTATCCAAGTGCCTATGTTGTAGCCGAACTCACTAGGAACCCAAAGAATCAAACACCACTTCAAATACAGTCAAGCTTTCAAGGAGTTGTTCATACCTCTTAAAGATGCTTCAAATATCTCGATAAAAAATACTGAAATCTTCCCAAGATCTTGCTCCAAATTATAAAAAAACTCGACGAAAATCTGTTGTAACACTAGGTGCCTCCAGCCCCTCTTTAATATTTTCCCTATTTATTAGGGATGGGTTTTTTGAGAGAGAAAACTCCCCTAGGTGGGTTGCCCAAGGGGTATAACCACCCTTGTGGAAGGGTTTAAGCAAAGGTGAAGGGGTTAATGAATGATGATGAGAATATTCAATGGAGGTTAAATCTAAAAACTGTAGAAAAATATGAAGAAGAAGACGATGGAAGAGAAAGAAAGTGCCAAAAGAAGGAGTAATGGAAGAAAGGGAAGAAGAAAGAAGTGAAGAAGATGATGAAAGAGAAAGAAAGCACCAAAAGAAGGAGTAATGGAATAAAGGGAAGAAGAAAGAAGTGAAGAAGATGAAGGAAGATTGATGAGAGGAGATTACCTTACCTGGGAAAATCGTGGAGTAAGAAGCCCACTCATGGGAAATAAAATTTCTTTATTACATTGAGTAGGGTTTTAAACCCTCTTCATTCTAATTAAGCTAAAGTACCCAAAATGCCCCCTAGTGACTTGCATGACCAGCACTAAGACCCCTCCTATTTATTCTTAAAACAAATAACATAAATTACTTAAAATACCCCTAAACACTCATACTTAATAGCCCACTACTCTTAGAGCTATTAAAAGCTTTATTACATAATAAAATTTAAAGAAAAAGACCCTAAAACATCAAACTATCATGGACACTTATCCACCATTCTCTTTTCTTGTGGAAGTCTTGGTTTCGGCTTCCAAAGAGGGTATTTCTTCTCCAGGTAGTGTAAAGCAACTACATAACTCTCCTAAATAACTTCTTTGATCAACCACCAAAATAGAGCTCAAGTATTTAATCAGCCTTCTCTTAGGAATTTATTCAAACACTTGAGCACCAAGAAATTCCACAACAGCAAACAACAAGCTTATATATATATAAAACCCAATATTTGCTTCAATCTTAAGCAAATAAATCCCTTCAGTCTTACACCTGATTCATGGGAAGGCTTTCCATGTGTAGCTGGATGCTATTAAATAGGTTTTCTAATAAAAAACTGAAAAAATTCACTAAACCCAACCTAGACGAGCAGTTAGAAACAAGGGGGTTTAATTTTCTCAAAACAAAACTCCAAGAAAGGAGTACCTAGGTCAGCCGTAGATTAAAGGGTACCAGCCTCTTTATAAAAACAAAGAAAATCTAGCCTCATGCTTGCTGGAAAATCTAGGCAGTGGGTTTCTTTGAGTTTTAAAAAGGTTTCTTTAAGATTTTTCTGATTTTTGTATCAACCGAATGGTGTTGTTTGTGTGAGGATGTGTTTTGTGACGAGAAAACTCAAGGAAATCAGAACAAAGACAATCAGTTGGTGTAGAGAAGCTTTGGGATTGAATGGAATGAAGAGATGGTTGAAAATGGAGTTGGACTATGGGCAGCAAGGAGAAAACTAGAGAATCAAATAAAAGAAAAAAGAAGAAGAAGATATGTGTACCTGTGAGAAATCACCAATCAAGTTAAGCCTTAGGCACTAAGGACTTGAAGAGTTTTCAAGCTTAAAGAAAGGAGAGAGTTTCATTCATGCTAAGTAAGAAACCATCAAAAAATTTATTAATTTCATCATACCAAGTACAAAAACGTACAGCCTATATATAGCCTCACAAACTCATGAAAATAGCAAGAAACCAACTTAGAAACTCCTAAACTATCAATTTCCTTGTTACCTAAGACCTTTCTAAACTCAAAACCATTAAACATTGTCTTTCTAAAAACAAAAAATGCCAAAAATAAGCTCTTCTAGAGGATTTCGTCCAACACTCTTAGAGGGCCCCACTTTGATTTGTTAACTCTCTAAAATTACTAAAATACCATTGGCAATAATGTCTTATTACACAAATACCTAAAAACAAAAATTAAAATAACTCTCATGTCCTAGACTCTAATAACTCATAAACTATTAACTAAAACAGTAAAATAACTCTAAAAGACTCCATCATGTGTCTCCACGTGTTCCTCCATGTGCCTTCTTGTATGGACCCGACCACGGCCATGTGCCTTCTTGTGTGTCTTCATGTGTGGACCCCACCTTGCTCCCATGTCCTCATCACGTAGGCTCCCCATTCTCTCTCTCTCTCTCTCTTCTTTTCTTCTCTCTCTTCCCACGAGTAAGAGATAATCTCTCTCTTTTCTAGTTGTTCTTCTCTCCTTCCTCTCTTCGAGTTCTTCTTCTTCCACTCTTTCTTTCTTTATTTCTTGCTTCTTTAAAATTAAATCTTGTTGATTCCTTAATTTTCTGCACTGTTATTATTTCTTTATTTAAAGAATCATCAAGAAGCTTCAAAAATCGATATTGATTTCAATTTTGATTGATTTCTTGGATCTAAATCTATGGACATACCCTACCTTCTCATCTTTGCTCTCCAAGAATTCCCAAGAACCAACCCTACCCAAAATCTAGACCCTTCCCTCCATTAACCCAAGCCTCCAGCAACCTTACACTCAGTCCCCTTTACTAATTTGATATCAAGAAAGCCTCAAGAACCTAGGCTATACCCAGCGGCACCCTTATCTTTATTTCTATTACCTGGTTTTCAATCAAGGTCATAAATCTCCTTTGATTGAACCTTGCGGCAGCTCCTACATACCCATTAATCCCACCCTGAAGTCCCAACTTTACACCCTCTGTTATCCACACTGTTTTACCCATATACAGCCCCTATAAAATCCACTATTGTGCCCCCAGAACAGTCCCAGATTAGGACCATATCCAGTCCCCTTCTGCTGTTTTAGACCTCTGATCGAACCCTTGTTGGACAGTCCCTGTCTCAGCCTTAAACCTTATCTTATACAACTTGTTTTAAGCCTTATCAGCCCCTAATTTCTGCCCCAGATTTGGCAAACATAAACCTGTCATAATCCCTTCCATAACTCTCTGATTTCAGTCCTTCTTTAGCCCCTATTTCAGCCTTCTTAATTCCTGACTTCATTCCTAAGAAGAGCTGTTATTCTCATCAGAGAGGATCACCTTGTTTCGATCCCCTCTGCTGCTTTTGAAGAAACCCTCTGATGAACCATTAAGAAGTCCTCACATGATCATGCATGGGTTGCTTCCCATAGATAGTGCTACAACCCTACAATCCTACATCACTGTATTCTTTTTTGCCAAGGTGAATACATTATGCCTCTAACTTACTGCGTAGTGCAATAATACATTCAGTACCTGAAAATGTACGACTACCTCTTTCTTTTTTCTTTTCTTTTTTTAAAAGAATGAAAGAAAGAAAATGAATGTATGACTTCTATTTTAAAGTGCCTAGATAACATAGTTATGCAATTCAAATAACAAATAAATGCAATTATTCAGTTTTCGGATAATGCTGGATGGAATAACAAATTGTCAGTTGTCCTAAGGGTTTGGGTCTGTGGAAAGGAATAGCAAAGTGGTATAACGCTTTCTTAAGTCATGTGCCGTATGAAGTGGGAGGTGGTTCAAACATTCGGTTTTAGAAGGACATGTGGTTCGGAAGGGTCCCATTCGAAGTAGAGTTCCCTCGAATGTTGTTCACCATAGCGATGCAGAAGGATGGCTTATTTCAAGACCATATAGACTGCAGCATTCCTACTATTGGAATCTCCCCTTGAGAAGGAACTTCAATGAGGTCAGAAGTGGCAGGGCTATGTCATAGATTGGATGCAGCCATGATAGGCGGTACTGAGGTGAATGAGAAGGGAGTCTAGGTTTGAGATGCAAAAGGTCTGTTCTCAATTAAGTCCTTAGTTCAAGCAATGAAGCAGAATGGGCAATAGGCAGGGGATCCCTTTCCCAGCCAAGCTTATATGAAAGTCTCTGATGCTGACAAAGGTAGTGTTCCCTTTGTGGCAGGTGTTTATGGAAAAGTCCAGACAACGGACAACCTGATGGCCAGCGGTATCCCGATGACGAATAGGAGTTGCTTGTGCTGTCAGGATGCTGAATCCGTGAGTTACTTATTCCTGCATTGTCCATCTTCTTCCTCTATCTGGTACTCTGCTGTCAACAGGTTTATGGTGATCTGAGTGACGCTGGGAAATATGCAAGTCCTGCTAGCCGAATGGGGCCAAATGGATAGTGGGAGCCTATCTGCTAAAGACAGATTGCTATGGTGGTGTATCCCTTTCGTGGTGTGCTGGGGGTTGTGAATGAAGTGTAACAAGCATATCTTTGAAGAGTAGTGACCAACCAAATAAGTTCACCAAAAAAAATTTATCGCTTCTTTTTAGTTGGACTGCCTACATTCCGATATTTAAGGGGACGAAATTCTAAGATTGGGTTTTCAGGTGGGCCTCTATTGTTTTCAGTTAATTGTTCTGCCCCTTAGAAGGAATGTATTTCTCATGCATTTCATCTTTTTGAAGCGCATTGCACATCCTTATTCATCCTATCAAAATGAACTTTCAGTAGAAACTGGAAATCATGAATGCAATTAACAGATAATATCAAAACTCCAACATGCACTGAAGAAAAGCAAATTTTCATTCTCACGTGATTGAAGGCCCAATGTATAACTCAAACATAAAATTAAGAAGAGAGGAAAATATCATAGTAGGATGAATGTCAAAGTTCAAGTGTCAATTGAAGTTACAAAGAAAAGTTTCCAAGAAATATGATCTTAGATTTCAATTTCTAGGATATACACAAAGTTAGCTTTCAAAGTATATAACTTCCAGACAAAAATAGACCCTAAATTTCTGCACAAGTGTTTAATTAGAATCCAACACTTGCATCGCACAGCAGTCTCAAAAATCTAAAAAATTATTTTCCTAACATAGCACACACGACCCTGTTGTTTCAGGCCTCAAAAAGAAATTGTCAAAAGCTATAGAAATATTTTTAGGGGCGATATTTAAGGAACTTCATCATTACCACTACGAGATTTATTTATTTTGAAATGTATGGATGAGATAAGATCATTAGATAATTATTCTTATTTGATCATTCTAGAATTAATTTATATGGTTATATCATAATAGCCAGAACAACAGAGATGGTGTAAAACATACAGGGTTTACTGCTTTAAAAGACTTTAAATTTATCACTTCTTGCAATTCGGGAGAAGAATTTTTAATATTTAAACAAGACTGATTCTTCTCTAAATAAATGATCAAGTTCTTGTCGTGGGGGTGATTCTCAGTAATGATTACGTGCAGTACTAATCATGGAGTTAAGGTACACACCACCCTCCCCTCTGCTCCGTCAGATACATATAAAGCACTGGCAACTATGGAATCGATAATTTAATCAGTTTGACACAAGCCTGACAAAACTACAAATGGGCATAAGCAAACCAATTAACAAGCGAATTTATTTCATGCTCAGTTTAATTGGGCACATGATGAAAGGAGGCAGAATAGACTGACAGAAGAGGTAAATGGATCATATTCCGGCCATTCTGCGAGTGTTGGATCCTCCCACGTTTGTCCAGCAGCTTTACGAGGTATTGCTTTCTTTTTGGTTTCTGCTTTGTGCTCAATTTCACTGTTCGCCAGGGCAGCTTTAACACTCTCAATAGCTTCTGGTGTAATAACCTGAGCATCCCTCTGGAATAACTGCTGAGCCTATTTAAATTACGAGAAAAAAAAAATAGTTATACATCACCAAGCATAAAGTTTTAAGGTATAACCTTATAGGTACTATGAAGAAAAATTAAGATTGAGAAGAATAAAAAACATAGACTCTTACTAACTCAACAAAGCCTAGTCCCAAATACTTTGTCTCAATTTTATACTCATAATACCACATCTTGAAAGAAGACATATAACCCATTAGCTGTAAATGGAAAAAAATACCTTACATAAACCAGAATTCCTTAATAAGGCCCTTTCTGGTTGCCATGAAAAAGGTTTTCCCGTGACAAAAAATTCTTGAAAAATCATTTTTAAGCTGTCTAGTTGCCATGAAAAGTTGGTTTTCTCATGATTCTTTTCTTTCCTTCTCTTGTGGGATTTTCTTTTCAATACTTTTCTTTTCTTTTCTATACAATTCAAGGCAACCAGACTAGGCCTAAAAGCTTTATAAAGCTTTTGAATATAGGCAATGGAGACATTGGTTCCTAAAATCATGTGTTTAAAAATCACAATAACCTTTTTCCATTGTCCTAAACAACCCTGCAGGTGATCCCAATGGCACAATTTGCAAAAATCGACCACAATAATTAAGGCTAAATAGAAGATGAATTGCTCTTGCTAGCTCTGTCCATTACTCAGTCATGAGGTAGCTCACTCTAGACATCAAACCTTGCTATTTTATTGGATCAAAAATCACTTCCCATTTGCAAGTACAATTTGATAAAAACCGAATCATTGAAACAGAGGCTTAAGTCCAACATATGAATATTTAACTATTTAGATGACTGTAACACACAGATATCATCGAGAGGAAACAAAACCACGCAAGCCCCTAATTTCTATAGATGAAAAAAGAGAAAACAAGAGACAACAATGTACAATGTACATATATGGAAAAGACCAGAGAATCGAGTCATGAATTCACCTGTTGATACTGCGGCAGAGAATACAGGCCGGCAATGGGCGCAGAAGCCGGATACACCACCGGATTAGCCGGAAGTTTCACCGTTGGAGGAGGGATTTGCACCGTTGGAGAAGGTGGTATGTAGGGTTTGGGGTATTGAACTGCCATTGGGTCCGTTTGTTGAAGGTGGAAGGGTAGAGGGAAATAAGAAGCGTTCGAGTACGTGAATTGGGATGAAGCAGAAGGGTTCGAACCAGGTAAATTAATAGCGTTCGAAGTAGAAGGAGATTCAGTCGCCATAACCGAAGACTTCGGAAAAAAAAATTATTTTTTTTGAATTGACCTCAGATCATTCAGATTAGAATTTGGGTTTAAAGACGGTAGAGCGTATGAACCGAAATTTCTGGAGATTTCTGCAACGTTCTTACGAATATTACTAAATGCGCCTCAAGCGTATGGTACAACAGGTCAACGACGTGGGTCGAGATACAAATATCTATCTATAATTATCCGTATCCGGTTCATATTCGTGTCCGTTATAAATGAACTGAATACGGATATATATATATATATATACACCCCAATTTGCCAACTCATACTCTATACATAGCCCACGCATTTTAAAATGGAGTGTTTACACTGCTAAACAAAGATGTTCGTTCGACATCCCAATTTGCCAATTCATCAACAAGTGTATTATGTTCAAAAGTATATGAAAAAAAGAGCAACATAATTCCAACATGATCTCTCGAATCTCGTATATCAAATTTCACATGTATCATGATTTGCATTCATTGTCTTGCTTTCATCCAACAACCATTGCAGAGTTGCTCCTATATGATGCACTCATAAAAGCCCCTTTTTTTTCTTTTTTTTTTTAATTCACTTACTCTAATAACAATGTTATTGTTTCAGCGTTTGTGGAATTACACGGATCTAATGAACATACAAAACTCTATTTATAAGTCCATTATAGTCTCGAATGATACAATCAAAACCTATTGAACCGGGATTTCCTTTCGATGTCCCATCAAAATTTAATTTCTACAAACCAATTGAGGGGAGGGGACACCAAATTAAAGACCTTTGATTATGGGTAATAGGATATGAACAATTAATGGATGTCCACCAATTTCATAAAAAGTTAAACAACGAAAAACCTTTGAACTCCACTCCAATGTAACCAATAGTCAATTACACATATTCTTAATAATAGCCCTAATCACCTTATTACATTTTCAATATTTTCTAAGGAAAGTTCTGTTATTCCGTTCATTCCAAATATCCCATAAAATTGAATGTAAAAGACATTCCTTAAATCGCCTGTTTCTAAAATTTACACCATAACTCCACCATGATAAAAATAATTTTGATTTTGTTCTGTCATCACCCAATCCATCCCCATATATGATAAAAAGTAAATTCATACCTTATGATTAAAAGAACAACGGAGAAAGATATGGTGGGTAGTTTCCCCATTCTTTTATATTTGTTCCAACTATATATATATATATATATATATATATATATATATATACTTAATGACTAATTTAAATTAATAGTCATATTATATATTTGTTCTGTTACATTATAGTAGATTATATAAATGCTTTTGACATTTTTTGCTAAATAAATGCTTTTAACATTAACCCTAATATAATGAATACAAATATATTGACCTAACTTAATGAATTTATTTAATATGATTAACTATATGTATTCAATTAGATTAAATAACCATTGTATAAAAAATATCCCATTATAAAGAAACCAACTACAGATATGCCAATATCTGGATCATATACAGTTTATTTGCATCCTTAGATGTTGGACGTTTTGTTAAAAATAAAAAATTATTATTTCAAAAGATTTTTTGTTGGGTAAGTATTTATATTATACACTAAAGCAAATAAATCTAATGTGACAGCTCTCTTTGCTTCCCTTCACACATATACACCACACATGTGTGAATATTTATTTATTCCCCTACTTTGTCTCTTCTCCCCTCTTAAAAATCCTCTGTAACATCCCTAAATTCCTTCATTAATTATATTTAATGTCAATTTATTTATATATTTCATTCTGTCTATATCTACTATACATATTAAGAGAAACGAGGTTGCCATGTTGGACACCCTCATCTTTTTTTGTTTGATTTTTGCAATTTTTTGAGATATGCCACATCACCCCCAATTAAAATTCGACACTTATACTACAATCTAATTCAATCCTATTAGATTTTGACACCTCACCATGTAATACCTCACATCTTCCCTACTTTTTATATCCTATACCATCTCTATAATTTTTTTTCATAATTTGTCTCTAATAAATTTATAAATTGTTATGCCATCAACTTTCCTGTCTCATTCCATATTCATTATTATATTTATTTTCTTATTAAAGAGATTTTCATTATCTTTGCCTCACCTCCAAAAAGTTTTCATTTTTTTATTTTTATTTTTAAAATTATATTCAAAAAATTTTCTAATTAAATCTTTCATATATATATATATGTGTGTGTGTGTGTGTGTGTGTGTGTGTATGTG
>JAOXJP010125769.1:0-42620 GCA_025762735.1 Platanus orientalis | reverse complement strand
GTTAAATCATTGAGGTAATTCTAAACTTCCTTTAAGATTAGATCTCAGAGATTCATATGATGATCATGGGAAAGCATGTGTAGATATGTGGTTGTTTAATGAACTTTACTAATTTCTATGTTCAAGAACGGTAAACTTCTTTCAATAAAATGTGTCTATGATGGCTTTGTTAGGACACCTATTCTAACAAGAACATCTCATGGCCATCGGTAGCTATGATCGTTCAAAACTTGCTCACCACAAATGTACTACACTAAAGTATATGCGAAATGATCTCAACTATCGGTGGATATGAGATGCTTTCTCCTCTTTAATTCTTATAGTTTCTAACGGTGGTGGAGTAGAAATGTTAATCGATATTAACCATGATTTAAGCAGGGTTAAGGTTACAACAATCTAACCCAAATGCATGTAAGTGTTAGAAAATCTTAGTTATCAATGTATGCAAGTGCTAGATGATGTCATCTACACTAAATTAATTCATGATATTGAAAATCATTGATTTTTTGAAAAAAAATTTATATGTTTTTTTATTATTTCAAATGAATTTAGGATCAATTAACCTTTTGTGCATGTGAGCTTTAATTTTTTTATTACCAAATTAAAAAAGGAAAAGCTAACATGCATGATGCACTCATGACATTAAATACCTTCATTTCGTGTCTTATAAAGAAAAATATCATGTATTATGAAAACATAAAACCTATGCTTCACATAATCATTTTCTCCAAGGATAAGTGGATAACCCAACCCAAGCCACCTACCTAAGATCCCTTTAAAAAACTGATGGGAGGAGATTTGAAGGAATAAAGAAACTTGTGCCTAAAAGAAGAAGAAAAATGTGAAACACATACATTGGTTAGTTTCATTTAAAATACAAACTTGAAGAAAACATTAGGTGTTAAGTGTATGAATGCTTTATTGATTACAATCATTTCATTCTTTTCCTAAACCAAAGGTTTAGGACTCCTTTACATTGTTTTTCAATAATTTTATTCTATTTAAGGACGTGGTTCCTTCTTTCTTCTTCCTTGATCTTAAATATGTAAGGCTTTCATTTTGTTTTGTTTTGTTTTTTTCTTTCTGTTATGGTAAAGCTTTAATTTTGTTTAATTCACATTATTTTAAATTAGGAGTCCACAATAGGTTAAATTACAATTAATGTTTGAGTGCATAAATTAAAAAAAGGAAAGAAAGAAAAGAAACAAGGGAAGAACATATACCAAAGCTCCAATCCCACATAAGAATACCTAAGGCTATGCTTGGTTGCTAGTTAAATAGTGGAAAGTGAAGATGAGTATTGGAAAACTGTACGGTATTGATAAATAACATATAGTTTTCCAGTACTAATCTTCACTTTCCATGTTTGGTTAGAATAGGAAAATTAGCAGGGAAAGATAACTTTCAATTTCAAGTTTTCCTATATCTTCAAATCCTTTTCATCAAAATCTGATCATATAAGTTGGATTTTGGAACAAAAAACCGAGCAACTTTGGAAAAACAAGAATATAGCTATTGGACACCCCTACTACCTCTACTCCTTTTTTCCATAACATTCTCATTCTTCCTTCAATTTTGTTTTTTGGGTAGTTTTAATTGTTGAGGTTTTCTTTCTTTTAATCTTAGGGTTTGTTTCATAGGTTGAAGAGGAAGTTATAGCCTTGACCTTGTAAACACCTTTTTTTTTTTTTCTCTATTCATTGAGTTATGAACCAAAGCATCCTTAGATGGTGTCAACAGCCAAATTTTGACTCGGGTCATCTAATGGAATAAAAACAACACAACAACATTTAGGCATCAAGACTCTAAGCACCCTCAGTTTAGGGAGAGCAAAGGTTGGACTGAAGGAGGTTAAGCATTCCCTGAGAAGTCTTTTGGGATATTTTGGTTGCAAATGAATTAGTCAAAGCACCTCATTTTAGCCCAAGTACACCATTTCAGGTTAAACCCTAATTCTCCGAAAAATATCAATGCGACTTTGAGGGTCCACATTTAAGAACTCCATCCATGTTGTCTACAATTTTTCCAGCCTCTATAAGCCTTCCTTCAATGAAGCATCACAAGTGGAAAAATGACCATTTTACCTTTTTTCCTTCAAAGGGCCCAAAATCTACCATTTTCCATTCAAATTACCAAAATTCTCTTGCCTATATAAGCCTTCTTGTCATGAGGCATCACAGGCAAAGAATTCTCATTTTCACATTTTTCACCTCTGTAAGCAAAAAATTATCATTTTACCCTTTTATCTTTAGGAATTTACCCTAGGGCCCTCAAAGGAACCCCAAAGCTTATCTTGTTACCTGAATGGTGTAATGTCAGATCCCATACATCCCTACTTCTCTCAGTTCTAAGGAAATCTTCACAAGACATGTATTCTTTGAGACTGGCAACAACCAATTTCTCAACTTATGATAACCTTGACTAGAAAGTTACCCTTGAAAAAACTCTTAAAGATTAATCCAATCTTAGAGTCCAGAAATGTTGATCGTCATTTCTCAGTCTCGGCCTTAGCTTCAAATCTTTAATTCTGAGAAAGGAGATCCAAAATCTCAAATCTTCCTCAGAGGGTCAAAAGGCTATTTTGGCTGCATTTCACCTATATAGAACCAGAATGTTCCCCAGTTGCCCAAATCATGATTAGTCAGTGCCAATCTCTTTAGAATCGTGAGGCCTTCAAAAAACCATCTAAGGAATGCAATCTTTCATGGGACTTATCTACTTAGATTCCCTCAATTACTCCAAAAATAGTAATGGTTAGGACAAATATCAGGTACTCAACCGATTCTTGAGAACTCACTCGAACTCCGAAATTCAGTCTATCAGTGGCCGTTTCTCAACAATTACGGGGCCTCAAAAGTATCAACATCCCACTAGATTCCAAAAATTCTATGTTTCTAACAATCATTTCTACCCAAGCTAGGTCAAAGCACTTTACATCTGTACTTGGCATAAATAATGCCCTCAAGAACTCTCCCGGACTTAGAATGTAGCAAGGTCAAGCCCATTTTCTTAGTTTTTTCCCTGTCTTTGAAAGACCATTTCACAAAATTGAGCAACAGAAGACATCTGGTAACCCAATTCCATCAGCCTTCAGGCACCTATAGGAATCTTAACTTTCTAAGTGACCTTGCTTTGAAAAATCCTCGGCCACTGTCTAGGAATCTAATGGTTAGTCTGTCAGTTCTTGTAGCTTCAGGACTCTCTAAGCTTGAAATTCCCTAAACCTAGCTCATGTCATAGACATACAAAAAATACACGGGAATTTCTAGTCAAGAATTCCCCATGTGCCCAAAAGAGTATCTTTGGCACAGTTTCCGGCTTGGGTATTGTAATTTAGCATAGTCAGAGGCTATGGCTCACCTAGACCAAGAACCATCTTTCATCTAATGATTTTCATAATTAATTTTACTATTTTTCCCTTTAAATAGTCATTTGAAAGCTTTTCAGGTGAGTAAAACCCTGATTTCACACCCTTTCCCTTATCGTAATTTGGTTCTGACTACGTCATTGCGATCAAAATATCCTTCAAAACTAGACACTAAGTTTGTAGCTTTTCGAGCCCAGTAGCTCCCAAGAGTGGATTGCACAGTAAGGGGTCAAAATGCTCAAAAAGTAATCATTGCACATTAATGAACCAATACTTTAGGGTTTGGTTCATTAATGGCATTAAATGCATTCACACTTAAGGGATTGATTCAAGGGAAGGGCCCTTGGATTGGAATCTTCTCAGGTGTACCCATCACCCACCCTTAGATCTAATCCTTGAATTTCAAATCCCCATGGAACCCCTCACCTCTCTCCATTTGACATCTAGGAGATTGCCTTTGATCCTTGCAACCAACCACACTACACCAACGACATCTTAGCCCACCCTTTGTCCATCTCATCAATACAAGTGAACTAGCACACCTCCATCTTCACCTTCCACTCAACAAACACAAAGTAATCTTGGTCCTCCTCTTGTCCTTGTCCATGTCCATGAAGGAGGCTCAACAACCTTCATTTATGTTTGTTTTTTACCCCTATCTAGTGTAGAATTTTTTTCTGAATTTTTTATAGCTTAGAATTTTCTCACATTTTAGTATGTTGTTTCCAAGAGGGACGCTTAACTCTGTATTAAATTTGGTGATTTTTCAAGTTGGGTAAGTCCTCGAGATGCCCCCCCCTAAATAGACCCCTAAATTCTGAACCTTTGTGACCTAGTTTAGACAATATTTTATGCATTTTTATTGATTTTTCTAGACATGAACTTGAGCTGAAATTCATTTATGTTGTTCATCTATAATATTTCTTCCTCTGATTGATATTTTATAATTTTTCAAAAACCCTAAGAGGCTCAAAATCCGAGAAATCCAGTTATTAGATTTTCTCCCAATAACTAAGACATGAATTTTATGGAAATAAAATTCAAGTATTGGACAAAAAGGCATTAAGGAAAAATTCAAGCGTTAAGATTTGGGACCCACCCTAAGGAGCCTGATTTTCCCTAAACCTGTTTATAGGCCAACATAACCCTCTAAAGTCTAACCTTGTGCTTAGGCACCTCTGTGGGCCCTGATTTATCTCCCAATGCCTGAATTTAATTTCAAGTGTTGAGTAGAGAAATTTAGGCATTGTGGTGGATTTCAAGCGTTAAGCCTGTGTTAAAAGACATGATTTTTCTAAAATTTTTAAAGTTTTGTCTATAACCTAGGGCTACCCCTCTATGCCCCACAAGTGTGGCCCAAAACCTAAGACTAGTGGTTGATTTCAGCATCTAATGCTTGAATTTCCTTTTAATTAAATTCAGGCATTAAAAATTCAGGTGTTAGACTAAAATTCAGGAGTAAAGCTTGTATAGGATGACTATATTATCCTCATCTAGGGGGTAAATATTCACCCCTATGAGGGCATCACCTTTAGGGATTGGCTCCTTTAATTCTAGACAACCTCCTTTACCCTTCTACAAGGGTTCCATAACTTTAGGACCTGCATGAGCACTGGAAAAATTTAGGTTAAGTTGCTGACCTAGTCAGCACTTAATGCCTAAGGAAAAATTTAGGTTAAGTTGCTGACCTAGTCAGCACTTAATGCCTAAAAATTCAAGCGTTAGCTTCAAAATTTGGGCGTTAAGCCTGTGTCAACTGACCCAATTTCCCTCTTCTGGGGGATATATCTTTGTACCTATAAAGACCCTGACCCCTAAGGTTACATAGTGTGACCTTAGAGAACACCCTCTATCCTTACCCAAAGGTCTCACAACACTAGGACCCACAGAAATATCCAAACAAACAAGGTTAAACTGTTGATCTGATCAACCTTCAACACTTGAATTTCACCATGAATTAAATTCAGGTGTTGGGTTAAACTTCAGGCGTTAAGCCTGAAACACAGAAAAATACAGAATTTTCTCCTTTCACATTTTTTGTGTCAAGGTTAACTCCAACCCTAAAACAAGTAAAACAAACACTTTAGAAGGGTCCACCATCCCTCTAAAAGTCATGAACCTAAGGGGTCCCTCCTATTAATTAATGACTTAATCTAAAAATGCAAGTTTCTAAATTTTCCAAAAGTTAACAATTGAATTTTCTCTAAATTAAATTCAGGCATTGAAAATTCAGGAGTTAGAAGCAAATTCAAGTGTTAAGCCTATAGAAAATATAGAAACCTGCATTCTTTAATTTCTTCTGCAAGTATAGACTTTATGACATTCTTAAGCAAGTATAGATAAGAGAAACCACCCTGAAAATGTGGGTATTTGGGGTGCCTAACACCTTCCCCAAATGCAACTAAACAACTTACTCATTATCTTAGAAAAGTAGACCAGTCTTAGGAGTTAAACCCCTATACCTTCGGTTCTAGACCTCTCGTCTTTTCCCGAAGAGGAGAAGCGATGTCTAACTCCATCGGTTAACCCTGAGTTGGTGGTGACTCCCAAAGAAGCCTAACCCTCCAGGAAAGGGTTAGCAACCCTCACGCACTAGCATCACCCATCGAAGAGTGGGCTTAGGAACCATGGATAGGTGAGGGAATCTGAACCCCCTTGGGCCCTGACATCCACAGAATGGTGACTCTACTGGGGAATGTTTGATCTCTGAACATATACCTGCTTAAACTACCATAAGTACATGCTTTGATTTTTTAATTATTTATATTCTTTCTCTCACATGTCTACATTGCTTTCAATTAGATCTAGGGCACTCCATTAGTTAGTTAGGATAACACCTCATCTTTAACATTAATCAAACTTATATGCTTAGGATATGAAACATGCTCAATTTAGATCTAGGATAACTTGAATTTGTTAGTAGGATCAAAATCCCCCTTGAACAACTTGTATGAATATATGTTTGTTATTTTTCACATTTTGCACAAAATAAGTCCAAGGACATGACATTGCACCAATACATCACTTTCATATTACACCTATCTAGGTCATTACCCACCAATGGATAGACATTGGATCACACATAGGATGGGAACAATGTCTAACCAGTAGTGGCTGCCATGTTAGTGCGACTAGACCGAGTTACCCAAGTCAGTCATCATCCCATGATCCGATCTTTTTTCAGGGAGGTGTTTAGACTGGTACACTTAGCTTATAGAATTTCAAAGGCACATGCATATGTAGTCATCTTTCAGGTAGAGTTACTTAAGATACACTAAATAGATTAGAGGTCTATCTTTATGAATTGGTTGTTTAAACCGTTACTGTGTGCTTGCATGATTGATTAACTGAACCAGGAATTCATGTCCATTTTCTTATTTAAAATTAAAACTTATATTTTTAGATAACTTTGGTCGGATTTCACTCTCTTATCTAAATTTGTATACATCTGACCCCTTTTGCTTAATATATATAATGTGAATGTGTAGATCATGTAGACACTCCACAAAAAAAGACAAACCATTTCATTAAAAATAAATAAATAATTACATCTAGGTCTTTCAAAAGAAAAAAGAAGAAAAATAAACAACTAAATATCTTTGTACATCTCTTTTAAAAATAAAAAATGTAATATATCCTCATCCGAATTAGCCACTAGAGCCACTGTCCACCTACTCTACTATTCCCTTTCTCCCCATATGCTTCTTCTTTCAGGAATATAATTAGTCCACTCTAAAGCAGACAACAACATCACCACAAGGTAGGGAAATACCCTCTCCCAGTCCTATCCTGAGTGGACTCTCATCTATCTGGAGAGGAGCCACATCCATAATATCAATGGGCATTAAGTCCATGTGCACCTCTATATCAACCTCGGCAGATGTGGAGGGTATCTTGGTAGCTCTCCCGTCGTCCCCTCCATCCCCAGGAATGGGGATCTACTTCAACAAGTGTAAAACAGTTCAAAGAAAATCTTAAAACAAAGAAAAGAGTAATTAAAGGAAATATTTTGAAAAGAAAAAGAAAGAAGAAAAGAAATTTTATATTTGTACCTCTTCTACCTCCTTGTGCCCTTCCTTTAAGGAAGAGACCTTAGTTTGATAAGCTTGGTGCTTTTTCCCCACCAAGGAAAAGCACCTCGCCAGCTTTTGGAGGACACGTAGATACACCTCCCTCGATACCTATAGAAGCACACAACTTTATCAAACAACTTAAAATCCATGATTAGAAAAGAAAAATGGTTAAAAAAAGCTAAGTCATACCTAGGTCATAGTCTTTGGAGGCACCCACCCCTTTGGGAGCTTAGCATCAGGCAAGGGCTCCTCAGTCGCTTTGCCCTTAAGGTTGGTCACCGTCACCACCTCAGGCATCATCCCTACTAGATTTGGCTCAATTATAGGAACCTTTCTCTTCCTCTCACTTCTGGTGGGAGGTGCGGGCTCACCTGTGAGTTGGGCTCCAGCCTCTACTGCTTGACAAGATAAAATAATTAAATCAATATCATGTATTTTAAATAGAAAAAATAAAGAAAATGTAATAGAAAGTTTTACAAAGAAAATGTAATCAACATCAACTTACTAATTAAAAAGAAAAGAATAAAGGAGAGAAAGGAAATCAAGGAGAAAGATAGGGTTTAAAGGAATTTTTGGGATTTTGAAGAATAAACTTGAAGCTTTGGTTTTGAATCTGATTTTAGATTATAAGGTAAATAAACTTTAACACTTTTACATCATTTTTCATTCCCTTGGGTTTTATGTTTTCCAAGTTTTGATTCAATGAAGGAATTAAAAGAAAAGATAAAACCTGGATGGCGTGGAATAGACAAGGGGAGACAAAAACCCTAATATTGGACGGCGGTACCTACTAGAATCATGTCAGCTCATGGAAACTGGCTCGCAGATCCAGATGATCTAATCAACTTCCTCATAGATGCGGCTAAAAGGAAGAACCTTACTGGTTAGCAGGAGACCACATTGAGAGGGATGTTGAGTAACCTTAGTTAGACTCAGATGGTGCAACTAGTGGATCATGGAGGAGATGATGTGATTGATAATTGTAGTTCACATGTGGAGAGGAGTTTAGTATTGAATGAGGTTGAGTATAGTTCAAAGGTGTCACAACAGGAGCCACTGGTTGAAAACCCTAGTTTTCCTCATGTTGTAACACAAGTGTGGCAAGGAACCAATACTATGAATGATGGAGTTAGGGTTCAAGGAAAAGGTATGGAGAAGTCATTGACGGCTGAGGGTGGGAATATGGAGAACAAATCCGTTGATGGTGGAAACATGGAGAATAGTTTTGGGAGGCTTGGGAATGATGGAAAAATCTCCTATGATGTGGATAAAACCATTAATGGTGGATTACATAATCAGACAGATAATATTACACCTGATCTGAGTGATGAGAATGTGCAGTTACAGATGCTCCTAAAATCCCTTCTAAAATGATGGGATGCGACTGATCTGATCAAATATCTAGTGGATTATGGTCAGAAATGGGTTCATATGAACACACAACAAGTGCAGGATAACCATGATTAGCACAGAGATGAAGGAATGCTTAGGAATGGCAGTCATGGCGTTAGTGGAGGAAAAGGGGATGAGAATGATGGGTTGGGACACAGCACTGGAACATCAAATCTTGGAGAGCACTGTTTGGAAGAAGAGAAAAAGATGACAGTGGAATGGACTTGTTTTATATCAAACCATCAACAAAAGGCAAAGTTGTTGTTGCTAGATACCCTAAGGATGTTTATGAGAGGGACTTGGAAGAGTGGAAGAACACATTGATTGGGAACTTTCTAGGGGGATGTCCTAGCTTCACCTTCGTTTGGAAGTTAAAAGGCAACATAGATGTTATGATGTTTGAGACTAGATTGTTTGTGTTCAAATTTAGTTGTTTAGAGGATAAACATAAAGCACTAGAAGGGGGTGTATGGCAGATTTCACAGAGACCTCTAGTCTTATAGCAATGGAAACCAGACATGGAGCTAATCAAAGTAGCAATGAATACCTTACCAGTGTGAGCATCTTTACCTAACCTACCTCTTAATCTCTGGAATAAGGAGGCTTTGAGTATTATCTGCAATGTCTTAGGGAAACCTCTATTCTCTAATATATTCACAATGAAGAAAGAACGATTATCCTTTGCATGGGTGTGTATTGAAATAGATGCTGATAAGGCTTTGAAAGATAACATAACTGTGCTCATGGAGGATGGGAGCAGCTTTGTTCAGAAGGAAGTTTATGACTGGAGACCACCATGATGTGAGGAGTGCAATACTTTTGGTCATGTGAAGTCCCAATGCTCGAAAGCAATAAAGATCAAACAGGTTTGGAGAGCTAAAGAAAAGAGCACAAAGACGGGAACTACAATGGGAAATACAATGGTGGAACCAATGACAAACACAAGTGCTGAGGTTATAAATGGGGAGAACAATGGCAACAGATTCTTGATTCTAGCAGAAATATAGGAAGAAACTGAAGTAACTAATCCACAAGAAGATAATACAGTTGAAGATGAAATGAATGTGCTGCAGGAAGAAGTGAGTGAAAGGACAATTGTGGGGCAAGTAGGAGAGTCTAATTGAGTGGAAATGATAGAGAAAAATCAGCAACTAGTCATGGAGAATGCTGCTAGACCAACCATACACAAAGATCAACCAGGTAACATCTCCTCCTATCGAGCTCCAATAGAAACAAGAGGAAGGAGGAATAAAGGCATTGTCATTAATGAGAGTATAGCTAGGAAAAATAAAAATGATGGTGGTCAGTCTAGCACCAAAAGTGTTAGACATGATTAAAATCCTCACGTGGAACATCAGATATATGTTTATCAGAGGTTTAAATACCTTTGATAAATAGAAAGAGGTACGTACCCTCATCATGAAGCATCAACTAGATATATGTTGCTTGGTAGAGACAAGGATAAAGGTAGAGAATAGATATACTATTGCAAGAAGTAGTTTTGTAGACTGGGAATTGGTTGATAATTATGAGTTTCACGAGAATGGAAGAATTTGGGTTTTATATAAAAAGCATCTTAAAGTACAGATAAAATCCAAATTGGCCCAAATGGTCATGTGCATGGTTGAAGTGAACAATACCCCAATAAAATTTATGATGTCTGGCATTTATGCTTTCAACTATGAAGGAGCTAGATAGAGTTTGTGGGAGGAGATTATTAATGCCACAAACAACAATAACTTGCCTTGGATCCTAGTTGGGGACTTCAATTGTGTATGATTTGGGCATGAAAAAACTGGGGAGAATAGACTGAGTCCAAGTGCTATGGAGGACTTCAATAAATGTGTATAGATGGCTGAATTGCAGGATCTTAAATGGCGGGGGCAGCAAATACACCTGGTGGAATCAGCAAACATGTCATGGAGGTGTAGAGAGCAAGATTGATAGGGTCTTGGTGAATAATGAATGGATAAATTTATTTCCAAATTCAAATGTGAACTTTCTACTTCTAGGAGTATCAGATCACTCGCCTAGCCTTGTTTGTACAGAATATGGTATATGTGGATAACCAAAACCTTTTCAGTTCTTTGATATGTGGGTGCAGCATAATGACTTCTTAGAAGTGGTCCAAGAAGGGTGGAATATACAGGTTACAGGTAGTCCATTGTTCCAAGTTTCTCAGCATCTCAAATCTGTAAAAAATAAATTGAGAAATTAGAATAGGACAACTTTTGGATGTGTTGATTTGAATAATTGAGAAATTGAGAGAGGAAATGTTCAAATTATAGGATGCCTGAAGACTTGTTCCATCAGATGAAAGCTTGGTAGAAAAGGAGCGTGAAGCTACAAAAAAATATATTGATGCTCTCAAATTAGAGGAAAGCTTCCTTAAATAGAAATCTAGAGTAAAATGGTTGGAGCTTGGAGATGAGAACAGTGCTTTCTTTCATAGGTGTATTGAGCAACGGAGAAACAAAAACAACATCAGGCACATAGTTGATGAAAATGAGAATTAATTGGATAATGAGGATGTAATTCGAGAAGAAGCTGAAAAATATTTTAAGAAAATCTTGGCTCCGAGGCTATACCCAACTCCACTAAGTGTGCAATGGCAACCTGATAGAGTTTTGAATGAGGATCAAAGATATCTCCTGAAGGAAGATATCACCAATGAAGAAGTCCAGGAGGTTATATGGAGTGGAAAAGAAGGCAAGGCACCTGGCCCTGATGGTTTTACATTAACTTTCTTTAAGGCAACATGGGAAGTGGTGGGAGATGATGCCATAGAAGCCATTAATCATTTCTTTAACTCAAGACGACTTCTAAAAGAGGTAAATGTCACGTTTATCTCTTTAGTCCCCAAGAAAGTAGATGCATCATCATTTAATGATTTCAGGCCTATTGCATTGTGCAATCTACTATATAAATTCATTACAAAAATTTTAGCTAATCGCCTGAAGAAGGTGATGAATGTTCTAGTGAGGCCAAATCAAACTGCATTCATAGAGGGTCGTTCCATTACGAAGAATACTTTTATGTCATGAAGTGGTTAGAGGTTTTGAAAAGAAGAATCACACACAAGCTACAGTGATGAAAATTGACCTACGAAAAGCCTATAACTCTATTTCCTGGGATTTTATGAGGAAGGTGCTGGAGAAGATGGGGTTCCCAAATAAATTCACTAATTGGATGATGGAGTGCATCTCATGTCCAAAATTCTCCATTTTAATTAATGGTAGTCCAAAAGGGTTCTTCTAGGGTACTCGTGGTCTGAGACAGGGTAATCTAATCTCTCCTTATCTATTCTACCTAGCCATTGAAGTCTTTTCCTCAATTCTTGAAAAAGAAGTAATTACAGGTAATATTTCTCTCATTCCAAAATGTAAAGGCATCAAATTATCACATTTGATATTTTGTAGATGACTTGATGATTTTTTCTAGAGCTGACACCTTGTCCCTAGATTCCCTTAATAGAGTACTGGAATTGTTCTCAAACATTTCAGGACTCTATGTAAATAAGGAGAAATCAACTTTAATTTTTACAAGAACAACAGAGGAGATGGGGAATCAACTGTTGGCAATTACAGGATTTACTAAAGAACATCTTCCCATGAGATACCTTGGAGTTCCATTAGTTGCTGGAAAACTATCATATCATGATTGCAGACCTATCTTAGAGAAAATTAAAGGAAGATTGGCAGGGTGGAAAACAAGGCCCCTCTTATATGTAGGAAGGTTGGTTCTAATCAGATTGGTTTTGTAGGAGTGCTATCTATATTAGATAGGCATTTTTGGATTACCAGGGTGAATGATTAAAGAAATAGAATTGGATTTTGCAAGGTTTCTATGGGTTGGTCCTAAACTTTCAAGGGAGATGCAATGCACTCAGTTGGGATAAAGTGTGCAAACCTTACAAAGAAGGGGGGTTAAATATTAGAAGGGTGAAAGAAATGAATGGAATGGGCACTGTCAAGCACTTATGGTGGCTGATCTCCAACAAGGAAAGTCTTTGGGTCAAATGGGTGCATAATAAGTACTTGAGGAATGACTCCATATAGACAATCAAAGAACCTGTGGATTGCTCATGGGCATGGAGGAAAATCCTGAAGGCAAGACATACTATGGAGCCGTTTGTGACTACTTTGGCTGGGAATGGATTGAACACAAGAATTGAGCTTGATAAATGGCACAAGGTGGGTGTATTGGGATGCTTAAGTGGACAAGAGTTATTTCAAACCCTTGGGGTGGAGAAAAATGATAGAGTAATGTGCTTAACTAATGAAGAGGGCTGGCTTCCAGGCACACCTCTAGTGGAAGATTTGCAACTAGTTTGGGACACGATTCCTAGCTTGGAGAAATTGCCATACGAAGAGGATGATAAGGTGGTGTGGATAGGTACATTAATAGGAGACTTCACATCTTCATCAGCATGGAATTTGACTAGAGAGACAGGAGAGGAGGTTACATGGTGAGAAGTGGCATGGTGCCACCATTTTATACCAAAGCACAACTTTGTGGTTTGGATGGTGCTATTACAAAGATTTCCAACACAAAGCCAACTCTGTCACTTGAAAATTATCAACATGTCTCAATGCTTCTTTTGTTGGAATTGCAGGGAAGATCTCAATCACTTTTTCTTTGATTGTGCATTCAGCAAGGGTATTTGGAATTCAATACTGAGAAAGATATACCCTCGGCTTAGAAGACCACGACCACTAGCTACAAAATGCTCATGGATTAAGAACATATATAAAGGTACATCAACTACGGCAACCATTGGGAAACTAGCATTCAACGTGTCCATCTATCACATATGGAAAGAGAGAAATCACCACAGGTTTGCTGAGAAGAGTCTAAGAGTTGACATGATTATAGAGAACATAGTGTTTGAAGCCCAAACAAGAGTAAGGGGCCTCCAAGCTGATTTGGATAATACACCTCTTCTACAACATATTTCTGCAAACTTGGAATTAGATACAAGGGATAAGAATCAACAACAAAAGACTTGTAGATGGATAAAGCCACCAGTGGATGCTTGGGTGTTATCACGTGATGGGTCACTTAATCAAAACCAAGCATGATATGGTGGTTTATTAAGACACCAGGTAGGTTCTTCTATATTGGCTTATGAGAGAGATACAAGCATCCAACATCCTTTGGTTAGAAGTCTATGCACTACTAAGGGGTCTTTCCCTGGCTATTGCTAAAGGATGCTCATAGGTTTGGATAAGGATGCTCATAGGTTTGGATATCAATGGATTCTAAAATTGCTTTGGATGTCCTAAATAGAAAATCAAAGTGCCCTTGGAAAATCCTGTGCTTAGTTCACCATATTTGGAGAATACAATCAAAATTTGAGGTGTTTGACATAAAACATGTGTGGAGACAGGCAAACCAGCCAGCTGATTTCTTAGCCTCATGGGCTACAAGTCAGAATGAGCAAATCCTTTATCCAGATGACTTTCCTATGTCTCTTCAAGATGTAATCCTTAGAGATGCCACTCAATGTACATACATTAGGATGTAATATTTTTTGATTCAATACAATTATTACTTATCTAAAAAAAAATTTTTGCAAAAATAAAATCAACTCACCTGGGGCTGGATAGGGCAGCCCAAAGGCCCATAAGACTGAGTGTCCCACCACTCACTGAATGTAATCCCTACCCCACTCTAGGAAGACTGAGTGTCCCACACTCACCCCCTTGGCATCGATGCCTCAATCTTCCTGGAGTAGGGTAGGGATTACAGTCAGTGAGTGGTGGGACACTCAAAGTCCTCCACTCCCATGCCCATCTGATGCTAACATCTCTCCCCGAGGTACATGGTAATCTCATTAGTGACTATCAGCACAATCCATTGACGAGACCAGGTCGAGGCTGAGGTCTGGGCAAGGGTAGTGCCCCTCTCAAAGACCCATCTGGCCCAAGGGCACCATTGAGCCTACACGAAACATATAGAGTTTAGAATATGGTTTTCAAAAGTAAAATAAACAATTAAATGCAAAAAAACAAAGTTGTGTATTTACCTGAGTGGATGTCAGGAGGTCTAGATCTCGTCGGAAGATGGAGATGGGCTTACGAGCCTTGTGGTGGGTGTTGGAGACCTTTCACCTTGCTACGTAAGAGAAGGGAAACACCTCCTCGTTCCTCCATGTGGGGGCCAATAGTGGGAGGTGCTCCTAGCACCACACCTGCAGAATAAAAGAGTCAAAATTCAAAATGTTAAATAACATATATGATTTAAAGGAAAGTAAATGAATAAAAGAAAATAACAAATGTGAAAATAAAGTATACCTCCCAAAGGAAGTACAGACCTAAGAAGGCATGTGGGCCTTGTTCAGCTGAGATCTCTCTCATGTTGGTGTACATAAACCTAAGGGCGGATCTACTCCAATTGTATGTGTTGACCTTGACTAAGTCCTCTAGTGCCAGCAACAAACAAAAATATACTTGGTCGCTCTTCCCGCAAAAGATAGAGCGGGTAAGCATGTAGATGAGAAAGGCATGGGTGGAGTAGTCTATCTAAGCCACGGTACTCTCATTAGTAGTCCACGCGTAGTTCTTCTTGAACCATAAAGCAAGGACACCTATGGTGCCCTTGTAGTACTGCACTGGCTGCAGCCCCCAAGCAGGACTTCACTTAGTCTGCATTAACATCGTTTGTGGAAGGAGTGGGTGTGTCGTCCATCGAGAGCCCCGTCATCATGAAAAAATCGATATGGGGCATGCCGATCTCTCCTATAGGTAAGTGGAAAGTCTACGTGATTGGTGACCATCTCTTTGTGAGCACCATCACCAGGGCTTTGTCCACCTTCAATGCAGGCAAGCTTAGAAAAGGCCCAAATCCTAAGCCCCGCATTAGGTCCAAGACCTTGGAGCACATGCGCTCCCAAAAGGCCTTAACTCCTAACCAAGACCCATGCCTCTCTATTGTTTCCCTAATCTAGACATAAAATACACAATAGATAAGTTAAATGATGACAAAATAAAAGAAAATAAGAAAACCCAAAAATAAAAAATTCCAGTTGCAGGCTTAACACCTAAATTTTTGCCCTAATGCTTGAATTTTGGCTTAACGCCTAAATTTTTACCAATGCCTGAATTTCAGTCTAACACCTGTAATTTAAAGCTCTAAATTTCGAGCATCAAGTCAAACAGTTTCACTTAAAAACTCTTAAAAAACACCATTAAATTTTTCTAAACTATTATAAATTACAAATTAACAAAAAATAACTCCTTCAAAGCATTAAATAGCTAAGTTTGCAAAATTTTAAAACCTTCAAAAGAATTTTGTAAAAACCAAAAGGAACTTAAAAAATTCAATAAAAAGCTCGAAGAACCTCAAAATTTTCATATAAAAATGTAAAGAACTACAAATTAAATAAAAAAATCAAAGAAACTTACTTTGTCCACCATCGGATTCTTCCACAAAGTCATCTCTTGTGCGGAGAGAAGTGGGAAATGCCCACTTGATCCACCTTGACTCATATTGAATTTAGTCTTTGAAAATATTTTGGGATTGAAAAAAATGTTTCTTGAAGTTTTTCTCTCGGTTTGTAACTGAAGGTTTGAAAATGATAGCATAATGGACAAAGGCACGTTCGTAGGCCATTTAAAACTTGTAACTGCTCTTAACACCTCATCATGCTCTCAACGCCTGAATTTTAATTGAATAAAATTCAGGTGTTGACACAAAATTTAGGCATTAGGCATTTTTACCAGTAATTGTTCCAATGCCTGAATTTTAAGTGAATTAAATTCAGGCGTTGGAGCAAAATTCAGGCTTTTGGCTTAATTTCTGTAGAATTTTTCTTTTAACTATAAAATGATAGTTTTAACCATTTTCTCATGCTAGTGTCTACAAACATGGATTAGAGACTGTATACTTGGATTCATACTCCACAACCTCTATGAATTTTACAAATGCCCTTATTACCCTTCCTCTCGAAGAACAGGAAATTTGGATGAACAAAAGCTGGCTTGGAGCCACATTGACACTAGCATAGATCAACTTGGATTGGCCACTGTTAGAGGCAGCCACTTCATTTTGGGACCCTTCATTTATGGTTTCTGCATTGAAGAACAAGAGCTCACACCCATTATTGAAGAGCTAGAGTCTTTCTTGGACTAGAACCATTTCCTCGGCATCAATGCCGTAATCCTGACCCACAAGCCTATCTACTTTAAAGACTTTCATGCATTGGATATCTCTAAAGCTTTCCTGCCTAAAGAAGCTTAGGGGAATATGTACGTTGTCCTTTCAACCTCTTATTGGAGAGAAGTTAGAAGAAAGTTGGTGATTTTGCAGACCCGACCACATTTAGAGCATTTACTTTGGTTGTCCTAGGGAAACTTTTATTTTCACATAGTCGCCATCATATCAATTGAGTCCTTTTCGACATCTTGAGGCAACACTTACAGAAGAAGACTCTGGCTTCCATGATCATATCCGAGACTATTGTTAGTCTCTTACATTATGCTCGACATCAACGAGGTCGGCTATATGGTTGTCCAACTTTCCTATAGGCTTGGCTACGCAAACATATGACTATTTAGTTATTCTTTCCCACACACATATCCAATAATTTGACTCTAGTACAAGGACATGTCAACACTCGACCTTTGCCAGTCAAAGCCACGACATCCAAGTGTAGAGTCTATTGTCCAACATGCTCCTTGAACCCATACGCGCGTTGTCCATATTTGTTCACCAAAGGTCGCACATACATGGTCATTACAAGGGTTTTTTAGAGCACTCCCTATGTACCTGTATGCGTCCTTCGACTATTTTCCCTCAGGTAAGATCTCTTCAACTTCCCTATAGTCTTCAAAGATATACTTAAGCTTGACCATCATAAACCTACTTACATACAGTCTTTCTTATTTACATTATGGAACAACTTGCATACCAAAGCTACTTGGCACTTTCCACTTGTAATTGCAAAAGTACAAACGATGTCATTATCTTATGAACATTGGCTGCTTCACAAACCTCCTATACAACCCGACACACCAGTCACGTCACCTTCCTTGAATAAGAGGCCATGCAATGAGTCACCACCTACATCACATGTAGAGCCTTCTCACACTCAGATGGAATATGAGTAAGATCTACTAGACTTAGCCGAACAGCGGGCCTTACATGCCCAAACAAAGGTTACCTTAGAGGCTGAGTCACATCTACGTACAGAGGTTGAGATCTCACATGACTTCCCTCAACGTTGGAATGAGACCCAATCCAAGCTTGTCCACTTCATGAAGGGTAAGCTCAATGATAGTAGGACCTCCCATGATGATTTAGGAGTTAAGATGAGGCGTAGCAACAACATGGTCTTCATACAGGATCAGTGGATACATTCATGGGTTCACGAGCTGAAATAGCAGATCTTCTCTTTAGGCTACAAACTAGTGGCACCTCTGGCACCCTCACCAAGGGTGCTTGATCCTTAGTTTATTTCTTATTTTCCATTTACTTTTGTAATGGGGCAAGTACCCCCCTCTCTTTTGTTATTGTTTCTAATATATATGTACAAAGTTTTGTTTCAAAAAATCTTGTTGTTAATAAAGGGACATGAATTCACCTATATGATATATACACTTATTAAAAGTATTTGGCTATTAAATATAAATAAATGTAAAGAATGAATCTTTTTAAAAAAAATAATGAATCCCTTTCTCATAACAAGGTCAAACAAGCTACAATAGCCCCCCTAGAGACTCGGCAATAGAAGAAGGCATAACTTAGTGAAGCCATGGCCGACAAGTCGACGCCTCCACCTATAGCAAGTGCCACACCTCTTACCCATCTAGACATGTCATCAAGAAACCCACCTCCCAACTGGACGATTCCTAAAGACATTCTCTTGGATAGGTATAAGTCTGAGATCAAGTGAATGATAGGGGACTTCATGTCCTGACATGGTTGGACAGCAACCCCTACACATGGTTCTTCTTCCTCACCACCCCAAACTTCTCTACCATCCCATAGCCAATCCAACACCAATGAGTAGCCTCAAATCCCCACAATCACCGAGTTTGAGAAGGTGATGTATAAATATCTACTAAGATAGGGAGGGCCTCATGGCCACGACATAGTCTTCGAAGCACCGTCTTCTAGTACTTTTGAACAGGGTTCGCCTTTTATTCAATCCTACAGGCAAGGCCCCATCTATGTCACAATTCCACTTTGGACTACAATGCACATACAGCTGGAGCATCACTTAATGTTCAATTTAGAGGAACAGTATAGACCATCAATATCAAGTAGGAGAGGGAAAGAGGTTTTTACCCCTCTCAAAGAGGCTGAGACTAGTATGAGGTTGGCTAAGCTCACAATAGAAGTTGAGCTGATGAAAGAGGGTAGTTCCCCATGTCTATGGACTTCAAGGATCTCTATATTCACCTTGGGGGTATACTACCACCAAACTTCCAAATGCCCAATATCGAGAAGTATGATGGTACCACCTGTCCAACAATGCACCTACGCATATACTATAATGCCATGTTCCAATGGGGGCATGATGAGTGTATCCTAATGCAGATGTTTGGCCAGAGCTTAGAAAAGAATGCAGGCAAATGGCTAGTGAGCTAGGATAAGAGCAATATCAGCATATGGAGGACCTTGACATGGTCATTCCTCGACCACTACAAGCGTAACCTCAAGATGCTGCTGACCAAGGAAGAAGTAGAAGGGATGAGACCCCTCATAAGGGAGAATATAGGGATTTTGCTTATAGATGAAGACTGAGAACCTCCAACTTAAAACACCCTACGTCCAAAGAGGACATGATATCCACCTTTTTTAGGACACTGGGTCCCACCTACCAAATGATTCTCCTAATTACCTCACAGAGTAACATTGCCAAGGCCATCGACAAAGCTGTAAATGTTGAGTTAGCCATCAGATCAAGGCTTGTATAGGATGTACCTCCTGCCCCTATCAGTTTTACCAGATAAGTACCATAGAAGTCAATAGTCACCCTTCCAAAGGCTAATGCAGTACAAGTAATTAAGGTCCCTCGGCTTAGTCAGAGTAGTGTTTATGTTCTACCTTAGCCGCAAATGACTCAGAGCTACTTTGTAGCCATGAACATTATTCCCCCTCAGACACAGTAGTATTGTTAGTTGAGATATCCGGTTACAACTGGAGATCCTAGTCCTATAAGTACATCATGGAGTACCTCGTCAAGAAGAGGTTGTTGTAATTGATTAACCTGAGACCTCCACCTGACCTCTTGACCTACCACTACAACCTAGCAGAACAATGTGAATACCACTAATCCCTAGGGTATACAATCGATAGATGTTTTCAATTGAAGCACAATATACAAGACATGATCAATGAGAATAAGGTATCATTTGACTTTATACTTGCAAATCCCTCACCAAACTCAGACATTATCCAGAACCCACTCCCTGACCACCAACCATCAAAAGGAGTCAACATGATAGGTCTCACCAGCACATAGTTTAAACCTTCCAGCTTCATCACCAAAGTCATAGAACAAAGAAGAAAATTCTTCTACCTGACCTCAATCAGGTATTTACTCTCGATGAAAACTCCCCTTTGCCAATCCCCCCTCCTGCATACAAGCATCTACTCCCACATATGTTGGATCTTACACCAACTAGCCCATTCACAGTCTTTCCTCTTAATACAGAAATGATCACTTGTGAAGAAGGTTCAACAAATTTTGGCCCATCCTTACCCCCTCATATCATTCCTCCACCAACACTATACTCCCAACTCACTACATCTTATCCTCCCACCAAGTCATCAACATCCCCCACCCACCAGAATACAATATTTATTGAATAAAGTCCCTTTAGGCTATCTATTCAGGAGAGTAGCAGATCCCAAACTAACAAAGGAAGAGTTTGAAGAACTCATGGCCTTCATTATCCAATCTGGCAGAGTCTCCAAACCAGTTACCTATCTGTACCCTAAGGGGAAGGGAAAGGAGAAGATGACAAAAGAATACAATGGGGCAAAGGCATAGAGGAAAGTAAGAGAAGAAGAAGAAAGGAAAGAGAACGAGATTTTCAAAGTTAGTATTTGAAAGTCTCATCTATTCTTGATAAAATAGTTATCCAAGATGCAATAACAAGTTTCATTCCTAAGTTTATTGTTGACGTCCGAGCTACATAGAGAAAGATTTATAGGCATATTTAGAAAGTTCTTTGTGGATGCATCAATCACACTAGACAGGCTTGAGCATATGGTGGCCAAAGTATCAATGCCTCTAGTCATAACATTTTCTAAGGTGAGATTCCTAAAAGTGACACTGTGCACAACCAAGCAATATGTCATAGTCTGTCACTCTGACATGTGAATCCCATTAATTTTGGTCGACAATGGGTTTACCCTAAACATCTGTACATGGGACACATTGGATACTCTTGGAATCCTCCAAGAATATGTGAGACCCAATCCCTATGACACAAGGGCCTTGGATAACTTAGTTAGTCCTGGCCAAGGAGAAGTAGACATTCCCCTATTGATAGAAGGGAGAGTGTTTTACATTCAGTTCCAAATATTGAGCATACCATCCTCGTTCACAATGTTGTTTGGAATACTGTGGATCCACCAAGTAGGTGCTGTCTCATCCTCTCTTCACTAGAAGGTTAAATTTCATCATTGACGATGAGGTCGTTACTATACCAATAGACACAAATGTAATCACCATCACAGGGTTGAAAGTACTAAAATACGGAACTTGTAAGCCCCAAAAACTTACACCTCATACTAGTTTGATGTGGTGCACATAGAGAAAGAAGCGGCAAATCTGAAAAGGAAGGCTGAGGTCCCTCCACCTAAATTCCCCATGATGGCCAAGATGAAATTCAACCCAGATAAGGGTTTGGGCAAGTTTTCTCAGGGAAGGAAAGACCCTATCAAAGTTGTTAAAGGCCAATGCAAGGTTGGCCTAGGGTTCAAGCCCTTACTAAAGCAACAATTCAAATGGGGTAAAAAGAAGAAGAGGGCCAGTCATAAGCCCCCTAGCGTTTTACCTCTACATCTGAACTACCCACCTCATCCATGGGGACATGCATCACCTTGCCTACAGAGACACAGACTCCACCCTTCCTGCCATTACCACTAGAAGCCAACATGAAATGTGTACAATTTAAGCCAATTGTTATCCCTCCTCTAAACATCAATCACTGACCTACCTACCCTCTTGAGGATGCTCCTCATCCCCCCATTTTCAGCTTTAAGCCATCCATCCTTAAGGTCAGGGAAATTTCAACCCCTAACACCTCAGAACATAAGGAGGATAACCTAGCTCCCCTAAGTCTACTCTCTCTCTCTCTCTCTCTCAGACTTCATGGAAGCACTACAATCAGTCATTGCAAACAGATAATTAAACCTAGATGAGCTTGACCCTAACCAAGTCAACATACCAAAAACATGGGTGCCTGTAAATGCTAGAGAGTATATCAGATGAGCCAACTGAGGTACAACAGAGGACTAGGTGATTGATTGATTGATTGAGGAACAAAACCTAGATGAGCAGACTTATTCCACTTGTTCTTGTTCTATTTTCAAATGTCTTAATCTTTCTTTTTTTGAACTACCACCTTGTAATAAGAACTACGTAGATTTGATCTCCACTGACTCACACTATCAAAGCATTTGACTAATGCAAATTGTAAAGGGTATGTAAGAAACCTAAGATATAGCTTCAGGTCCAATTGCTTTTGAAAAAAATCATTTTCTTTTTGTTTCTTTACCCTTATAGTCAAAGAACTATGTGCAGCTTGATCTTGATAGACCAATGTTTTCAAAAGAAAATATACTTAAAAGTTAAGTATGTAGGCAACCTGAGAAGTAACTTCAGGCTTAGCTGCTTTTAAAAAAATAATAAATTTAGTCCACCCCTCAAGACCAGAACTATGCGCAACTTGATCTTGACTAAACAACTTTATTAAGCTTATGATCAATGTAAACATCAAGTATGTATTGGAGCACGATTCCACGTCCAGTTTCTCTTTGGGTATTAAATACCCTTTTTATGTAAATTCATACTAAAAACTTTTTTTTTTCTAAAAACAGGAACAAGAAAAATGGAGTGATGATGAATTGATGCCAAAAGAGGTGATTGATGCCTTTAAACATCAAGAAAACAAGAATCTTCCATTGGTAGATGACCTCCAAGAGATCAATCTTGGGTTTGAAGTCATGCCTAAAATAGTAAAAATTGGGACCCCTAACACTTTAGATCTAGGATATGCCTTGTTAAACTTGCTTTGAGAGTACATAGACATCTTTGTATAGACCTATGTAGACATGCCTAGTCTAGACAGAGACCTTGTGACTCATAAGCTCCCACTAACCTAGATATTCATCCCATCAAAAAAAAGTCTAGGTGTCTACAATCAGAATGGTTCCTAGCCCTTAAAGAAGAAATACAAAAACAACTAGATGCTAACTTTCTTTTGTTTGTCCAATATCATCAATGGTTAGCCAACATTGTCCTTGTACCTAAGAAGGATGAAAAGGTCTGAATGTGCATCGATTATAGAGATCTAAACAAGGCTAGTCCCAAAGATGATTTTCCCCTTCTTCCCAAAGATGATTTTCCCCTTCTCCACATTGACATGCTCATTGATAGTACTACTAGACTGAGATGATATCCTTCTTAGACAGGTTCTCGGGCTATAATTAGATCAAGATGTCCATAGAAGACCATGAAAAGACTGTCTTCACTACCCGTTAGGGCATATTTTTCTACAAAGTTATCCCCTTCAGTCTAAAAAATGCAAGGGAAACATATCAATGGGACATGACTGCCCTCTTCAATGACATGATCAACCAAGAGAAAGCCTACCTTGCTTTGGTTTATATTACCAAGAGACTTTAGGATTACTTCCTCTCTTACAAAGTATTTCTAATTTCTCATATAAATCCCATCAAGTATCTATTCGAGAAACCCACAACTATAGGAAGGATTGCCTATGGCTCTAGATGTTATCTAAGTTTGACATCACCTATGTCTCGAAGAAATCTATCAAGGGGAAAGCTATAGCTGACTTCTTAGTAGATGGACTAGCAAACGAGCTCTCCTCTTTGAAATTTGACTTCCCAGACGAGAGCTCTCCTCTTTGAAATTTGACTTCCCAGACAAGCATATACTTTGTGTCTAAGTTGAATTGAACAAGATTATTTGATGAAAGATGTGCTTCGATGAAGCCGTTAATCAGCTAGGCTATGGAATCGGAGCCATACTCATCTCTCCTATAGGTGCCCTCATTCCAATCATTGCAAAATTGCAGTTTCCATACACCAACAACATAGGTTTGAAAGTAGCCATTGACCTAGGCATTGATGAGCTATAAGTCTATGAAGATTCAACAATTGTCATCTTCCAAGCAACTATAGATTGGTTCATCCAAGAGGATAAGTTCTTGGACTACCATGAATGTTTACAAATCCTTTCCAAGAGCTTTGAATACTTAACTTTCAACTACATTCACAAAAGGAGAAACAGTTTTGCAGATGCTTTGACAATGCTACTTTCAATGATTGACATCCCTCAAGGGGTAGAAATGACACCAATTGAGATTAAGTAGAGGGTTGAGCCGGCCTACTATCTCCAACTTACAACTATTGATTTGAACATGGAACTGTGGTTCCTCAACATAAAGAACTATCTTGAAGATTAGACTCTACCTTCCATGGCTTTCAAAAATGACCAATGTGCTCTATGGATATTAGCCACTCAATTTGTTTTGCATGGTGAGACCCTGTACAAGAAGTCTCCTCATCATGTCCTTCTAAAATGTATAGATGAAGCTGAGGCCTCCACCATCATTGAAGATATTCATGAAGGAGAATGCATCCCGCATATGAATGGGATCATGCTTGCCAAGAAAAATCTTCGATTCGGCTATTACTAGTCAACAATGGAGATAGACTATTGCCAACATGTAAGGAGGTGCCACATTTGCCAATCTTATGCCAACATTATCAAAGCACCCACTACTAAACTACATAACCTGACTACTCCTTGGCCATTCTCCATGTGGGGAATTAATGTAGTAGGGTTGATGCCTCGGAAGGCTATAAACGAACATCTGTATATCATTGTGGCTATTGATTACTTCATTAAATGGGTCAAGGTCATATCTCTATTAGTAGTCACAATGAAAAATACAACCAGATTCATATGGAGAGACCTCATTTGCTGATATGGTGTTCCTAGAAAAATCATCACTAACAATGCAACTAATTTTGTGGGAAAAGACCTTAAACTACTCTGCAAAAAGTTTAAGATTCACCACCATCGATCTTCTCCATATAGAATATAGATGAGTAGAGTAGTAGAAACAACCAACAAGAACCTCAAGAAGATCTTACAAAAAATGACTGCTAATCACTCAAACTAGCATGAGATGTTACCCAATGCACTTATGGCCTATAGGACTTCAATCTTCACTTCAACAGTGGTAACCCCATATTCATTAGTTTACGACATGGAAGTAGTCCTACTAATTGAAGTTGAAATTCTAAGTCTTTGAGTCTTGGCCAAGGCATAAATTCCATAATCGGATTAGGCATAGGTTCAACATGATCAACTGAATCTTATTGATGAGAAAAGACTACAAACAATGAGTAACAGGCATGCCTATAAGAGGCGATGCCAATAAATTTTAACAAAAGGGTTAGACCCAAAGATGTTGAAGAAGGGGACTTGGTTCTTGAAAAGGTCCTTCCACATGATCAGGCACCATGTGGGCAACCCTGGCCAAATTGTGAAGGACTGTTCATTGTCAAACAAAAGTTGTCTGGTGGGGTGTTATTGCTAGGAAATATGGATGGGGAAGACTTCCCTAGATTTGTAAACTTGGACCAAGTCAAATGATTCTTTGTTTGACTAATGTGAACCTGACTTGTGCTGAAAACCTCGTAATGAGAAGGCCTCGAATGGTCATTTTGTTAAACATTCTTTCATTCATCTATTTTGCACCCCCAAAATCATGATCATTTCTACATACAAATCTGGAAGAGAAGAATCAATGGTTCAAAAACAAACAACAAAGCAAAAAAAGAAAAAAAGAAAAGAAAAGAAAAAAAGAAAAAAGAAAAGAAAAGAGATTTGTAAAGAACCATGATTTTCTTCAAAACGTGGGGATCTTATAAAGAACCATGATCTTCTTCAAAATATGGGGATCTTATAAAGAACCATGATCTTCTTCAAAACATGGAAGTCTTATACATAACCATAATCTTCTTCAAGAAAGTAGAGAACCATGATTTTCAATTACAATAAGTCTCTAACCAAGAGCCATTTATGTTCATATTTCCAAACCCTTTAAATCTTGCCTATTCAAAGGCAAATCTTGAAACCCTAAATAAGACATTCATTTAGCAATACAACAGCCATTTGAACCCCTAAGCACTTTGAGAAGTTCTAAGCACAAGTTAGTAATACACAAGTTAAGCATTCAATCAATTTGGAGCAAGAATATATACCTCGTCCAGTCACTTTCCAAAATCTCAGACCTGTCTGAGGACATGGGGAAAAAAGGTACAAAAACAAAAGAAATATATCAAAGCTTAGAGTGAAAATCAGAAATGACACTCTAATCCAATCATAGCAAATAGGGACAAAAAATGGAGTAAATTAAGTCAGCACTTAGGGTGAAAATTAGAAATGGCACCCTAAGTCAAGTCAATTCAAGTCATGAGCACACATCTTCAGAAATCATCATTTAGCAAAGTAGAAACAAAGCCCTCAAATGTAGGTATGTAATTCCATTCTCCCAAAGGAGGCACATTCAATGTCTAAATTTATAGGCCTTTCATACCTCGTCCAAACCAAGCATGACATCATAACATAGGAAAAATGAGACCCTGTGTACTTGAGAGTCATATAACAGGTCATCCTTAATGTTCAAAGACTCTAAGGGGCCCAATTTTTCAAAATCAATGGAAGACATTTTTGTAAAATGAATTTTGAACCACTTTCAAAATCAAATGCCAAGTCTAGTCAATCCAGGCTTTAAGCTTAATCACCATTTAATCAGCACCGTCGATTGTTGGCAACACCATTCATTCTCTAAGGAAAGCCTTCTACATAGCTATCAACAACTCTGGGATCAAGGAGTAGTAAAACAATCTATGATGAAGCATCATCTCTAGAAAATGTCTATTCATGGCACAACAAATTGCCATTCATGGGGAAGAAAAGTTAGAGATGATAAATCATCTCCAAAGCAAACAAAAAAAGAGAGCAAAGATGATGCATTATCTTCCATCAATTGTGATTGGAGATGACCCATCACCTCCCAGTAAAATAATCCGAGATGAAGCATCATCTCTAGTAAATTGCCATTCTTAGCCTAGAAAATTTCAATTCATGGCCTAATAGTTTACCATTCATGGCCTAGCAGTTGCCATTCACAGCCTAGAAAATTACCATTCACCTCCCAACAGTTTCCATTCATGGCTTAGAAAATTGCCATACATGGCTCAGCAAATGACCATTCATAGCCAAACAAATCGCCACTCACAACACTGCAAATCACCATTCATGGCCAAGAAAAGTTGGAGATGATGCATCACCTCCTAAGAAATATGACCAAAGATAACGTGTTATCTCCTATCAATTGTGATTAGGTATAACATGTCACCTCTTAGTAAAAATATCAATAATCAATCAATAAGGAGAATCATGAAATAGCAAAGTCCGTTTGCGGCCAGATCTTATCTATGAAGTGGAATCATGAACCAGCAAAGTTCGTCCGCAGCCAGATCTTATCTATTAAGTGAAATCATAAACCAGTAAAGTCCGTCTATGGGCAGATCTTATTTATCAAGTGAAATCATGAACCATCAAAGTCCATCTGTGGCCAAATCTTATTTGTCAAACAAAATCTCAAACCAACAAGGTCCATCCATGGCCAAATCTTATCGGTCAAATAAAATCATGAACAAGCAAAGTCCATTTCGCAGCTAGATCTTATCTGTCAAATGAAATCATGAACCAACAAAGTCCGCCTGTAGCTAGAATAATCAAATGAACTCATGAACAATCAAAGTCTGCCCATGACAAACAATTAAAATGGCAAGTCCTCGCCTATGTTAAAGTCCACCCTATAGTAAGCAACACGATGATATGTCATCATCTCAGTCAAGCCCATAATCATGACAATGTTTCAATTGGAAATGATGTATAGATCATTTTTGACCTTGTTAAGCTCAAGCTGTGTAAAGGTTCGATGGGGACTCTCCTTCACATAAAATGGCTACAACCTTCGGCATCACAGATTGCCTATCAAGCATAAGCAAATGTCAATCCTCGCTCCGTTGCCTACTTAACATAACAAACATGAATAAGTAGCACTGATATCTAGAGATCTCCACGGTTTTCAGAGTTAAGCTCAAAAACTTCCTGATATGCTCTGCTCAGGATGCGGTAAGTTTAGTGAGGGACATTAGGTTTTGCCTCACTAGAAATGGCCGAAACCTTGACATAACAAATTACCTTTCAGGTATAGGCAAATGCCATCATCGTTCTATAGCCTATATATCAAGACAACCATCCTTGGAAATTGGTTGAAATAAGTATATAGCATTGATCCCTTGGGATCCCCATGGCTTTTAGAATTAAGCCCAAAAACTTCCTGATATGTCCTGCTTAGGTTGTTGCAAGTTTGGTGAGGGACTCTAGGTCTTGCCTTACCATAAATGGCAGAAAGCTTCGACATAGTTGATTGTCTACTCGAGTATAGAAAAATGTCATCATCATCCCATAGCTTATATACCAAGACAACCACCTTTGGAAATTGGTTGAAATAGATATATAGCACCGATCCCTTGGGATCTCCATGGCTTTTAGAGTAAGCCTAAAAACCTTCTGACTTACCTCATGCAGGCTGTGTAGGTTTGCTAAGTCGAGTTAGTCCCCGACTTTGTAAAAAGGCCTTCATAGATAACCTCTTATTTAGGTATAAGTAGGTGTCATCACTTCATAGCTTACATAATATGCCAACCAAGTTTACAGATTGGATGGTTGAAACAGATACGTAGCACCGGTCTCTCCAGATCCTATGGCTTTCAAAGCAAGCCTAAATTTTTTTCAACAAGCCCTGTCAGTAATCCCTAAATCATGAACAAATTACTATGTAGCATCCTGTTTATTCAGACATAGCTGAATGCTACACTTCGATTCATAGTCTATGTATTATCTTAGCATTAATACCATTATGGTGTTATGTATAATACATAGCAATGGGTTCCTTGTTATCACAACCTCCACAGCTTTCGGAGAGAGCACAACATCTTCAGTCCCAATCAGTCCTCTACTTACACTCTGTCAAAGATAGGATGACTGTAGGGTATGACCCACATGTGATGCCTGTTTATGAGGACGTAAGCACGCACCATAATTCATTCCATAAAGTTTGTATAATTCCTAAGGCCATAGTATAGACTACTAGCTTTGTCTAAAGAATCCTCCTTACAGCAAACGGGTTACTTGTGAGAAAAACCCACCACTACTTCTCGAGAAATGGCTCATCACATTTCTTTACCCGTCTAAACCAAGCCACCCTTCCAGTTCAAATTTTGGCATATCCTAGTCCATACTTTTGAACGGCTTACCTAGCATCGGTCACTCTTTTTTCAGTACCTCATCTGCCGCATGATTTACTAATGACCACCCTATGACATTTGCTTGGCTTTGGACAATAAGCAATGCCACACTTCTATCCATCAAGTTTATGAAATGCTAGCTTCTGACCATAATCTAGACAACTATCAAGCTTAAGTAGTATTTTCATAGCATGGGTCACTTGTGAGAAAAACCCTTCTATAGCTTCTCGGGAAAGAATGCAGAACATTTCTCTGTAAGTTCTGATGGCCACCAATCAACAGACCGACCTGTTAGCACCGACCTACTTGACATCAGCTTATCAGAACATAAGCATGTGTCACATTGACTCTCAAACATTGTGTGTTATATCTATTTAGTAAAGAATAGGTTGCTATCACTTAGGCAAGGCACAACACCCGATCTTGTGGGATTTCACCCTGGCTATGGAGAAAGTCATTATAGTTTCACCCTTGCATGTTCCCCCACCTTGACAATGTTTAAGTGGGATGAAAACATTGTCATGGAGAAATCTATAGCCTATGTAACCATCACTTTATGGGTACATAACACTGACCTTTTAAGATCCTAAGATTTTCTAGAGAGAGCTCCCAAAATCTCTCTGTGAGTCTCGTAAAATATAACATTTGTCTAATCAGGATAAGGGCAATATCCTAGATCAATCCAACTAGGTATCACAATTAATGTGAAGCCACACGCAATCTTCAGGAGTGATATTTAGCACATATGTATCATGATTGATGTAAATCCGAGCAGTTTCAATCATGATGAGTATCTTTTTCTATAGCTTTTCCATGGAGAGCTTCACTAACATCCCTCTATGAGTCCCATTAAAACTCTTAAGGATAGTCATAAAAAGACTTCTGAGCAATCAACTTTTCAAATAAAGCATAAGATTTTACTTATCGATTTTTTTTTAAATGAATCAATGATCATTCAACGCAATAAATACAAAACATGTCAACATGAAAATCTCATAAGAAAATTTAAAGAATTCATACAACTTAACCATCAAGTAAGCCATAAATAAATACAAGTGCATAAGTCATTTGAATGGTTTGTAAGTTTATAGCTTTTGCATGATCGATTTTTCACAATGTTTTCAAGCAGTTGCACCCAATGTTGATGACTTACATGTCTCCTAACACAGCACATACACTAATAGCAACACCCTAGAAGCTAGAGAAACTACCAATTGCCTGCATATAATTCATGGATAGCCAATCTTTGTAAAACAAAGAAAGTCTCTCTCTTAGTCAATACCCACTTTTGAAAATCGAAGTGAAGGAATTTACAAAACACAAAAAGAGCTGACTCTTAACCTGGGAAGAAATTTCGAAAGCAAATTCATTTCAAAACCTTGGACTCTAGAGTTAGGGACAAGTTTCAGCCCAACATTGGTTTCTAACAAAAAATGTTCCATATTTCAAAAACTACCCACCCAATATCCATGAGTTACATGCAAGGAAGAAGTATCATCTTTCCTAAGTCAAAATTAGGGCACTTCCTTCTTTGTTGTGTATGGCAAAGCCACACATTCCAAAGATGGGCATTTGTGAGCACCCAAATTTTGACTTGGGTCATCTAATGGAATAAGAGCAGTACAACAACATTTAGACATTAAGACTCTAAGCACCCTTGGTTTGGGGAGCGCTAGCTTGGACTCTAGGAGGTTAGGCATTCCCTGAGAAGTCTTTCCAGATATTTCAGTCACAAATGAATCAGTCAAAGCACCTCATTACAACTTAAGTTCACCATTCTTAGTCAAACCCTAATTCTCTAAAAAACATCAATAGGACTTTGAGGGTCCATATTTTAAGAGCTTCATCCATGTTGTCTACAATTCTCTTTAGCCTCCATAAGCCTTCCCTCAATGAAGCATCATAGGTAGAAAAATTACCAGTAGAAAAATTATCATTTTACCTTTTTTCCTTCAAAGGCCCAGAATCTATTGTTTGCCACTAAAATTACCCAAATTCTCCTGCCTATATGAGCCTTCTTGTCATGAAACATCATAGGTAAAGAATTCTTATTTTCACATTTTTTTGCCCCCGCAAGTGAAAAATGACCATTTTACCTTTTTGCCTTCAAGAATTTACCCCTGGGCTCTCAAAGGATCCTCGAAGCTTCTCCCATTACCTAAATGGTGTAATGTCAGATCCCATACATCCCTACTTCTCCCATTTATGAGGAACTCATCACAGGATAGGTATTCTTCAAGACTAGCAACAACCAATTTCTTAACTTATGATAACCCTGACCAGAAAGTGACCCTTGAAAAAGATCTCAAAGATTCATCCAATCTCCGAATTCAAAAAGGCTGATTGTTGTTTCTTAGTCCCGATCTTAGCTCCAAATATTTAATTATGAGAAAAGAGATCCAAAATATTGAACCCCTATGAAATCTCAAATCTTCTTAAAGGGTCAAAAGGCTATTTTGGCCACATTTATCTATATGGAGCAAGAATGTTCCTAGAGTGCCCAAATCATGATTAGTTGGTGTCCATCTCTCTTGAATCGTGAGGCCTTCAAGAAACCATCTTGGGAATTGGGCTAAATATTCCCTCAATTACTCTAAAAAGAGTAATGGATTAGGGCCAAATATTAGGTACTAAACCGATTCTTGGAAATTCACTCGAACTTTGAAATTTAATTTGTTAGTGGTCGTTTCTCAAAAATTTTGGGGCCTCCAAAGTATCAACATCTCACTATATTCCAAAAATTCTGTGTTCCTAACCATCATTTCTGCCCAAGCTAGGTCAAAGCACCTTCCATCTATCCTTCGCACATGGAATGCCCTCGGGAACTCTCCTAGACTCAGAATATAGTAAGGTTAAGCCCATTTTCTCAGTTCTTTCCCTACGTTTGAAATACCATTTAACAAACTCAAGAAACGGAAGATGTCTGGTAACCTAATTCCATCATCCTTCAGGCAACTATAAAAATCTTATCTCTCCAAGTGACCCTGCTTGGAAAAATCCTTGGCAACTGCCCGAGAATCTAATGGTTTGTCTATCAATTCTTGTAGCTCTGAGAATCTCTAAGCTTCAAATCCCTTGAACCTGACTCATGGTAGAGACATACAGAAAATATGAGGGCATTTTTAGTCAAGAATTTCCTATGTGCCCAAAAGAGTATCTTTGGGACAGTTTCCTACTCGGGTATCATAATTCAACATAGTTAGAGGCTATGGCTCACTTGGACCAAGGGCCATCTTTCATCTCATGATTTTCAATATTAATTTTACCATTTTCCCTTCAAATAGTAATTTGAGAGCTTTTCAAGTTAGTAAAACTTGAATTTCACCCCTTACCCTTATTGTAATTTGGTTATGATTGCGTCATTGCGACCCGAATGTCTGCGACTTCAAAACCAAACATTAAGTTTGCAGCTTTCTTAGCCCGGTAACTCCCAGGAGTAGATTGCACAATAAGGGGAATCCTCAAAAAGTAATAGTTACACATTAATGAACCATGACTTTAGGGTTCAATTCATCAATGACATTAAATGCATTCACACTTAAGGGCTCAATTCA
Source organism: Platanus orientalis (assembly GCA_025762735.1). Taxonomy (NCBI): domain Eukaryota; kingdom Viridiplantae; phylum Streptophyta; class Magnoliopsida; order Proteales; family Platanaceae; genus Platanus; species Platanus orientalis. The sequence goes on along the minus strand of JAOXJP010125769.1, from coordinate 9,633 downwards.
AGGGCCCTTGAATGGGAATCTTCTCAGATGCACCCCCATCATCCACCCTTGGATCTATGCCTTGAATTTCAAATCCCCATGGAGCCCCTCACCTCTCACCATTTGGCATCTTGGAGATTGCCTTTGATCTTTACAACTGACTACACTACACCAAAGGCCATCTTAGCACACCCTTTGTCTATCTCATTAATCGAAGTCAATTAGCACACCTCCATCTTCACCCTCCACTCAACAAACAAAAAGTAATATTGCCCACCCCCATTTTCCATGTTACCTATCCTTGCAAAAAAAAAACCTTCAATCCTATCCCTCCATCCAACCTGTAATCTTGGCCATACACCTCAATCTAAACCTAATCAATCCTAGAACTCCACCTTGATCTTTCTAGATTCAATCCACACCCTCCATTGCACTAATTTGAGGCTATAAATAGCCCTAAATTCAAGCAACATAGGGTTAGCAATTGGAGAGAAAAAAAAAAGAAGAGAGGAAGAAGAAGAAGAGGAAAGAACTTAGAAAATTGAATCCCAACCCTATTCTAAGTTCAAGTAAGCCTCACACTTGCACTAGGTTAGTTTATTTAATTCATTTTGCTTTAATTACATACTATTATGCTGCTCAATTTACTTCATTTATTTGCTTTAATTCGGGTTACATGAAGGAGGCTCAATAGCCTTCATTTATGTTTTTTTTACCCTTGTGTAGAATAGTTTTTTTATGAAATTCGTACCGCTTAAAATTGGCTCAAAGTTTAGTTTGTTATTCCTAAGAGGGAAGCTTAACTCTGTATTAAATGTGGTGATTTTTCAAGTAGGGAAAGGCCTCAAGATGGCCCCCCAAACAGACCCCTAAATTCTAAACTTTTGTGACCTAGTTTAGACAATATATTGTGAATTTTTATTGATTTTTTTAGACAAGATCTGAACCTGAAATTCATATATGTTGTTCATCTATAATATTCCTTTCTCTGATTGTAATTTTATAAATTTTCAAAAACCCTAAGGGACTCAAAATCCAAGAAATCTAGTTGTTGGATTTGCTCCCAATAACTAATTCTTGAATTTTTATTTGTGTTAGACAAACTAACATTGAGGATAAATTCAGGCGTTAAGATCTAGGACCCATCCACAGGGAGCCCTAATTTTCCCTAAACATGTTCACAGGCCAGCATAACCCTCTAAAGTCTAACCTTGTGCTTAGGCACCTATGTGGGCTTTGATTTCTCTCCCAATGCTAGAATTTAATTTCAGGCGTGGAGTAAAGAAATTTAGGCATTGTGATGGATTTCAAGAGTTAAACCTGTGTTAAAAAACATGTTTTTTCAAAAATTGTCAAGGCTAGTTGCTGATTTCAGCATCCAATGCCTGAATTTCCTTTGAATTTAATTCAGGTATTGAAAACTCAAGCATTTGACTAAAATTCAAACATTAAGCTTGTACATGATGACCATATTGCACTCTTTTAGGGGGCAAATATTCACCCTTATGAGGGCCTCACCTTTAGGGATTGGCCCCTTTCACTCTAGACAACCCCTCTACCCTTTTGCAAGGGTCCCATATCTCTGGGACCCACATGAGCAATGAAAAAATTCAGGCTAACTTGTTGACCCAATCAACACTTAACGCTTGAAATTTAGGCATTAGTTTGAAAATTCAGGCTTTAAGCCTGTGTCAAATGACTAGATTTCCCTCTTCTAGGGGCATATCTTTGCACCTATAAAGGCCCTGACCCATGGGGTTGCACAGTGCAACCCTAGAGAATAGCCTCTATCCTAATCCAAAAGTCTCACAACACTGGGACCCACAAAAACAAGGTTAAAATGCTAATCTGATTAACTTTCAACATTTTAATTTCACCCTAAAGTAAATTCAGGCATTGAAAATTTAGGTGTTGGGTTAAAATTCACGTGTTAAGCCTAAAACACAGAAAAATACAAATTTTTTTCCTTTGTAACCTTTTGTGTTAGGGTTAACTCCAACCCTAAAACCAGCAAAATGAACACTTCATATGGGTCCATTATCCCTCTCAAAGTCATAAAAACCGAGGGGTCCCTCCTATTAATTAATGAATTAATCTAAAAATGATAGTTTCTAAATTTTCCAGAAGCTAATGCTTGAATTTTCCCTGAATTAAATTCAAGCGTTGAAAATTTAGGCATTGGAAGTAAATTCAGGCGTTAAGCCTATAGAAAATATAGAATCCTGCATTCTTAAATTTCTTCTACAAGAATGGATTTTATGACATTCTTAAGCAAGTATAGATAGGAGAAGCCACCCTAAAAAGGTGGGTATTTGGGGTGCCTAAAATGTTCTCTTAATGCAACTAAACAACTTACCCATTATCTCAGGAAAGTAAACCAGTCTTAGAAGTTAAACCCCTAGACGTTCGGGTCTACACCTTTCCTCTTCCCCTGAAGAGGAAAATTGATGTCCAACTCTGTTAGTTAAACCCAAGTTGGTGGCGACTCCTAGAGAAGCCTAACCCTCCAGGAAAGGGTTAGCTACCTTCACACACCAGCACCACATGCAGAAGAGTGGGCCTAGAAACCATGGACAGGCAGGGGAATCTGAACCCCGTAGGCCCCGATGTCCATAAATGATTCTTCTTTCTAGAAGGTATAAGTTCTTAGGTATTCCACAAATGTTGAAATTGCTCTTCCATGTATGTATTTGGTTTTGATATGAAACTCTCCCATTTTTCCCCTAAACTCTTCTTTTACTATGTTTTATGAAACATTGGGATCAAGAAAAGATTTTAATCCTAAGAACTCAAACCTTCCAAAAACTAAAGCCTATTTTCTCTTCCATGATTGTTCTAAAGTCAAGAGGCATTCCATAAATGTCAGAAATTTTTATGTGCAAGGATATGATTCTCAATAACTACTGTTTCTCAAAACCTTACTACTTCTCTATTTTATGATTTCTTTGTTTTTCCTATCCTTGGCTCAATAATGCTCTAACTACTCCTCTAGTAAACAGAGCCTTTAGCTCATGCAACAATCTCCAGTCTTGAACCCTTATTCTCTCCGATGGAATTATAATCCATGTTATGAAACATTCCAAATTGGAAATACACATTAGAACTACTCTTCCAGATGGTTTTCTTGGGCTTTCAATCGAACCAAAATGAGCATGGTTGGATCATAGGTCCTAGTTTCTTACCTTACACATAATTTTTTATTGGGTTATAGGACCTGTTAACACCCAAATTTTGATTCAGGTCATTTGATAGCATAAGGATAGGATGACTTTTAGGCATCAAAACAATAAGCACCCTTGGTTTAGGAAGAGTAAACCTGGACTCTAAGAGGTTAGGCATTCCTTAAGAATTCTTTTTGGATATCCCAATCGCGAATGAACCAATCAAAGCACCTTATTACAGCCCAAATGCACCATTTCATGTCAAACCCTAATCCTTCACAGAAACATCAACAAGACTTTGAGGGTCCACATTTGAGAACTCCATCCATGTTCTTAGCAAGTTTTCCAGCCTCCATATGTTTTTTTCTAGCAAGGCAGCACAGGTGGAAAAATTGTCATTTTGCCATTTTTCCTTCAAAGGCCTAGAACTCTCTATCTACCACTCAGATCACAGAATTTTACATCACCTTTATAAGCCTTCTTTTCATGAAGCATCACAGGTGAAGAATTATCTTTTTCACATTTTTTGACCCGCAAGCAAAATAATTACCATTTTACCCTTTTCACCTCAGAGAATTTACCCCTAGACCCTCAAAGGATCACCAAAGCCTCTCCCATTATCCGAATGGTGTAATTTTAGATCCTATGGATCCCTGAATCTCCTGGTTCTAAGGAACTCATCACAGAACATATATTGCTCAAGAACGACAATAGCTAATTTTTCAACTTATGATAACCTTGACCAAGAAATGACCCTTGCAAGAGCTCTCAAAAATTCATCTGATCTCCAAATCCAGAAAGGTCAATCGCCATGTCTCGGCCTCGACCTTAACTTTAAATATTTAGGCCTAAGAGAAGGATTTCAAAATCTCAAACCTCTGTGAAATCTCAAATCTTCCCCAAGGGGTCAAAAAGGCTATTTAGTTGCATTTTGCTCATACAGAGCTAGAACATTCTCCAAACCTCTAAATCAAGATTAGTTGGTGTCCATCTCTCCAAAATCGTTAGGCCTTCGAAAAACTATCTAAGGAGCGTAAACTTTCGCAAAAATTATCTACTTAGATTCCCTCAAATACTCCAACAAGAGCAATAAATTAGGTCAAAAAATCAAGTGTTCAACCAACCCTCGAGACTTCACCTAAACTCAGAAATTTAGCCAATCAATTGCCACACCATAGTAAATTTAGGGCCACTAGACTACTAAATTTGCACTGGATTATAGAAATTATGGGGCCCAAGCCATCATTTTTGCTCAAGCCAAGATAAAGCACTTTTCACTTGTATTTGCCATGCGGAATGCCCTAAAAATTTCTCCTAGATTCGGAATACAGCAAGGTCAGCCCATTTTCTCAATTTCACCCCTACCCTCAAAACATATTTTCACCAACTCAGACATCAGAGAATGTCTGATAACTCAATTCCACCAGCCTTCAGACAGCTACAAAAACCCTATCTCTCCAAATGACCCTACTTAAAAAATCCCCTAGCAACTACCTAAGAATCTGGCAGCCAGTCTGTCAGCTCCTATAGCTCTGGGACTCCCTACGATTCAAATCACCCAAACATGCCCTATATCAAAGATTTACAGAGAAATTAGTAGCATTTCCAGTCTAATGTTCTCCAACTACCCAAAAAAGGGTTTTAAACCCAATTTTCTACTTGAATGTCGTAATTTTAGTGTAGTCAGAGGCTATGGCTCACCTGGACCAGGGATAATCTATCACTTAAAAATTTATGGATCAATTCAACCATCTTTCCCTTTTAAAGTACATAAGAGAGCTTTTCACGTAAAAAAACCCTGATTACACCCCCTTGCCCTTATCGTAATTTGGTTTTGATTGGTCCAATGGGATTGGAATATCTATGACCTTGCAAAAGGACATTGAGTTTGCCAACTTCTGAGCCTGAGAACTCGTGAGGCTTGATGGTAGAGAAAGGGTTTAAAAACCATAAAACCATTAAATATCCATTAATGAGCTAAGACTTTTCAAACTTAGCTCATTACTGGCATTTAATGCATTCACACCTTATGCCTATGTTTAGCAACCCTTGGATGGGAATCTTCCTATATGCACCCTCTCCCCTCACCCTTAGATCTAGGTGCTAAGTTTCAAATCGCTAGAGCATCCCCTAGGTCTCCCCAATTGGCATCTTGATGCCCCCCATTGAAATTTGCAACCTATCACATTCTACTGAAAGGCATCCTAGGTTCCCCCCTTGTCTACCTCACCAATCCAAGTGAACAAACACTCTCTCATCTCCACCCTTCACCTAATCAACCCAAATTAATCCCAGCCTCTCCCTCAGCCATGTCACCAAACACAAAAGGACCTAATCCTAACCACCCATTTTAAACCCATCCTAGCCCTCCACCACACCAAAATTGGGCTATTTTATAGCCCCAATTTTCTGCACAACAGTTTTGGCAAGTAAAATGCTAGAGAGAAAAGAAGAGAGGAAGAAGAAGAAGAAGAAACAGAAGGAATTGTTCAAACCCTAGGTCTTTTAGACCCAAGGTTAGCCTAAACCCTAATCAATTTTGCTATTCCTACATACATATGCTAACTTAACATACTGTTATGCTGTCCAATTTATGCTTTCAAGTTGCTTCAATTCAAGTTACATAGTAGATCCTCAATAGTATCTACTTGCTTTCATTTTTTAGCATACTTTAGTGTAGATTTTTTGTGAATTTTATATTCATCTGTTGGAGCCCAAATTTTAGTATGATATACTAGACATGTATGCTTGCTTATTTATTTAACTTTATGATTTTATGAGTTGTAGAAGGCCTCAAGATGGCCTCCCAAACAGAACCTAAAATCTGGGTCCTGTATGACCTAGGTTCAGCTGAATTTTTGTAGATTTTATTTCTAATTTAATAGGAATGATATTTAGCCTAATTTTGGATATTTTTCTTATATATGTTGCCTATTGTCATGCATAGTTTTGCATTTTTCTTAAAATCTTAAGGGCTCCAAATTCAAGAAATCCAGCTGCTAGATTTTCCCCAAGCAACTAACGCCTGAATTTTATATGATTGAAATTCAAGCGTTAAACAAATAGGCGTCAAGAGAAAGATCAGGCGTTGAGATGTGGGACCCACCCTAGGGAGCCTTGGTCTTCTCTAGGTCTGTCCCATGGTTGTCCTAACCTTTGAGATCCAATCTTGTCCAAGAGCACCTCTACTCATGGGAGTTCACTTAACCTCAGAAACATAATGTATCAGTAGCCACACCACAATAAATTCAAGGCCTCCAAACTATCAAATTCACATAGGATTATAAAAATCCTATGGTCTAAGCCATCATTTCTGCTTAAGCCATGATAAAGCACTTCTCACCTGTATTTGCCATGTGGAATGCCTAAAAACTTCCCCTAGACTTGGAATGCAGCAAGGTCAGGCCCATTTTCTTAGTTTCACCTCTGCCCTCAAACGATCATTTCACCAACTCAGACATTAGAGATTGTTTGACAACTCAATTCCACCAGCCTTCAGGTAACTATAGAAACCCTATCTCTCCAAGTGACCCTGCTTAAAAAATCCTTTAGCAATAGCCTTGGAATCCGGTAACTAATCTGTTTACTCCTATAGCTCTAGCACTCCCCAAGCTTTAAATCCCCCAAACATGGCCTATAATAGATATTTATAGAGAAATCAACAGCATTTCTAGTCTAATGTTCTCTAACTGCCCAAAAAAGTGTTTTTGACCCAGTTTTCTACTCGAATGTCGTAATTTAGTGTAGTCAGAGGCTATGGCTCACCTGGACCAAGGATCATCTATCACTTAAAAATTTTCAGATCAATTCTACCATCTTTCCCTTTCAAAGTACATATAAGAGCTTTTCAGGTCCAAAAACCCTGATTTCACCCCCTTGCCCTTATCATAATTTGGTTTTGATTGGTCCAGCGCAATCGGAATATCTACGACCTTGAAAAAGGACATTGAGTTTGCTGACTTCCGAGCCTAAGAACTCGTGAGGCTTGATGGTAGAGGGAGGGTTAAAAAACCATAAAAGCATTAAATATCCATTAATGAGCTAAGACTTTTCAAACTTAGCCCAATAATGGCATTTAATGCATTCACACCTTATGCCTACATTTAGCAACCCTTTGATGGGAATCTTCCAATGTGCATCCTCTCTCCTCACCCTTAGATCTAGGTGCTGAGTTTCAAATCCCTAGAGCATCCCCTTGGTCTCCCCAATTGGCATCTTGATGCCCCCATTGAGATTTGCAACCTATCACATTCTACTGAAAGGCATCCTAGGTTCCCACCTTGTCCACCTCACCAATCCAAGTAAGCAAACACTCTCTCATATCCACCCTCCACTTAATCAACCCAAATTAATCCCAACCTCTCCCTCAGCCATGTCACTAAACACAAAACTTCCTAATCCTAACCACCCATTTCAATCCCATTATAGCCCTCAACCTCATTTAAGCTAACGTAATCTCCACCCTGCATCAAGATATCTTTAGATTAAATCCTAGCCCTCCACCACACCAAAATTGGGGCTATTTTATAGCTCCCCAATTTCGTGCACAACAGGGTTGGCAAGTAAAACACTAGAGAGAAAAGAAAAGAGGAAGAAGAAAAAGAAGAAAGAGAAGGAATTGTTCAAACCCTAGGTCTTTTGGACCCAAGGTTAGCCTAAACCCTAATCAATTTTGCTATTCCTACATGCATATTCTAAATTAACATATTGCTATGCTTTCCAATTTATGCTTTCAAGTTGCTTCAATTCGAGTTACATAGTAGACCCTTGACAGCCTCTACTTGCTTTCATTTTTTAGCATGCTCTAGTGTAGAATTGTTTGTGAATTTTATATTCATCTGTTGGAGCCAAAATTTTAGTATGATATACTAGACATTTATGCCTACTTATATATTTAATTTTATGATTTTATGAGTTGTGGAAGGCCTCGAGATGGCCTCCCAAACAGAACCCAAAAACTGGGTCCTGTGTGACCTAGGTTTAGCTGAATTTTTATAGATTTTATTTTAATTTCATAGGAATGACATTTAGCCTAATTTTGGATATGTTTTTCTGATATATGTTGCCTATTGTCATGCATAGTTTTGCATTTTTCTCAAAACCCTAAGGGCTCCAATTCGAGAAATCCAACTGCTAGATTTTTCCCAAGCAACTAACGCCTGAATTTTATATAATTAAAATTCAAGTGTAAAACAAACATGCGTCAAGAGAAAGATCAGGCGTTGAGATCTAGGACCCACCCTAGGGAGCCCTGGTCTTCTCAAGGCTTGTCTCATGGCTGTCCAAACCTTTTAGATCCAATCTTATGCAAGAGCACCTCCACTCTTAGGAGTTCACTTAACCTCAGAAATTCAATCTATCAGTGGCCACACCATAACAAATTTAGGGCATCCAGACTATCAAATTCACACTGGATTACAGAAATCCTATGGTCCAAGCCATCATTTATGCTCAAGCCAAGATGAAGCACTTTTCGCCTGTATTTGTCATGTTGAATGCCCTAAAAACTTCCCCCAAACTCGAAATGTAGCAAGGTCAGACCCATTTTCTCAGTTTCACCTCTACCCTCAAAAGATCATTTCACCAACTCAGACATTAGAGAATGTTTGACAACTCAATTCCACCAGCCTTCAAGTAACTACAGAAACCCTATCTCTCAAAGTGACCCTGTTTCAAAAACCTCTAACAACTACTTGGGAATCTGGTACCCAATTAGTTAACTCTAATAGCTCTAGCACTCCCCAAGCTTCAAATTCCCCAAACATGGCCTATTACATATTTATAGAGAAATCAGCAGCATTTCTAGTCTAATGTTCTCTGACTGCCCAAAAAAGGGTTTTTGACCCAGATTTTGACCCGAATGTCGTAATTCAGCATAGTCAGAGGCTATGGTTCACCTGGACTAGGGATCATCTGCCACTTAAAACTTTTCAGATAAATACTACCATCTTTCCTTTTAAAAGTACATATAAGAGCTTTTCAAGTCCAAAAACCCTGATTTCACCCCCTTGCCCTTATCATAATTTGGTTTTGATTGGTCTAGCGCGACCGGAATATCTACAACCTTGAAAAAGGACATTGAGTTTGTTAACTTCCGAGCCAAAGAACTCATGAGGCTTGACGATAGAGAGAGGGTTAAAAAACCATAAAAGCATTAAATATCCATTAATGAGCTAAGACTTTTCGAACTTATCCCATTAATGGCATTTAATGCATTCACACCTTATGCCTACATTTAGCAACCCTTGGATGGGAATCTTCCTACGTGCACCCTCTCCCCTCACCCTTAGTTCTAGGTGCTGAGTTTCAAATCCTGAGAGCATCCCTTATGTCTCCTTAATTGGCATCTTGATACCCCCATTAAAATTTGCAACCTATCACATTCTACTAAAAGGCATCTGACAATTGCTTAAAATTGCATAATTATCATAATCAAAATGAGCATTATCACATTTATTTTATGTATATTTATATTAAATTATGTATTTTCTCT